>VKOC01022865.1:32500-46775 GCA_009364415.1 Spea multiplicata
AGGAAGAAAGAGCCGAGAAACACAGAAGCATTCATCGTTGCCTGGATACTACGCTTGACACGCAGGAACGGAATGACGTTTTTTCCCAACATGCATCGGCACTGAGATTATTTCGGACGGTATTTAAAGCGGATCTTCACAATCATTTTCCACATGCTACGATTGTTGACTACTATTGCGGATAACATCAACTTCGTTCTATTCTCCTGAGGAAGCCCAGAGAGCGGCGAAACGCGTTGAGATACAAAAGAAAACTATCTGCATTTTCTGCATCAACTGCATGGGACTTTTACGTTTAAATATTTCATTTATTTGAACTCAACCATCCTGTAAGTGCACTTTTAACTTGCACACATATGATATAGGAAGTTACTGCACCATACGGTTGTCTTCTCTGCTTTATGTTTATAGAGCTTTTAAGAATAAAGAACAGCTTTTACTTCAGAAGAGCCTCTTGTACTGACACTGTTTGCGAGTGCATTTTACACATTTACACATTTTATTTTTTATCTACGGCAGGGCTTGACAAATTTGTTGTGAATCTAGGCGCCAGGTAAAAAAGTTAGGAGCCAGGATTTTTGTTGGTCAGGAGGGATCTGATCATCATCCGGCCCACTTACTAAACTCACAGCATTTGACCTGGAAGCACCCTGGACTTTCAGGTCAGTGCTGTTTGTTTTTTTAATTAATTTTTTTCATTTTTTTAACTCTTTCGATGCTGATGTTCCATTGGAGCACAGCATTGACAGATATTTAGTCCCCACAAGCTTGTGGGGACAAATGTTAACCCCTGCAATGCCACGAATGTGTCATACACAATTGTGGCATTGAAGGGGTTAACGCTGCACTGTCGCTCTCATGGAGCGATCAGGCAGCAGGGGGGTGTTGGGGCTGGTCTCCACACTCATGGGAGACCAAAGAACCCTCTCCCCCTGTCCCTGAAGCTGCCTCTGGCAGCTGGGAAGCAATTGCTGGTCTATAGACCAGCCATTGCAGGGGGAGTCTCTGATGACTGCTGTAGGCTTCCATGCCTACAGGAATCATCAAAGGGCTTGTGGGGGCTCGTTTTTGCTGTTGTTGGTCTGCCTGGGCTTCCAGGCAGACCACCAGCAGCAAAGCCCCCAAAACGGGAATTAACCCCTAAATGCCGCGATCTCGGCAATGAAGGGGTTAACGATGCACTGTCGCTCCCATGGAGCGATCAGGCAGCTGGGGGGTGTTGGGTGAGGTCCCCAGACTTGTGTGGGGACCAAATCAACACACAAACCCCTTCCCTGAAGCTGCCTGTGGCAGCTGAAAACACGAGTGCTGCTTTTCCAGCAACCGCGTTTTCAGCCTACAGAATCACTCCGTGGGAGTGATCTCAGGCTCGGGGGTGGGCTCTGAGTGGCTGTGCTGTCTGCCCAGACTCCTGGGCAGACAGCAGCAGCAGCAGCGCCCCCGTGTGGTGACTCAGCCACAATTTTTTCTGGATGTAAGAGGCTGACAAAACCTAGGCGCCAGGACAAAATTCTCTGTCGCCATGGCGACCTGGCGCCTGGGATTTGTCGAGCCCTGATCTACGGTATCACACTATTATATATATTCTTTTCTCCTATATACACATGCGCCCCGATTTCAGATATTGATCCGATATCCGATGAATCTAGCTGCGCGTCAGATAATGACGAGTCAGAGGAAGAAGATGATGACCAGGGTCCATCTGCTAAAGCCAGGCGTGGAGAGCCTGACCCTAAATATAATTGGGTGCCCCCAAATATGATAGACCCAGCAATCCCTGCTTTTACTGGGACTCCTGGCATCAGATGTGACAGTGATGCTAGCGAGCCAAAGTCATTTTTCAATTGAATGTTTGCCCCCGAGTTTTTTGAGCTGCTAGCAGCTAGGAGCCGAACGCGTGAGCTGGCTCCCGGGAAATTGAGCGGCTCCCCTATAAATCCGGCGGTGGGTGCCTGATGCTCCTGGCGAACTGGGGCAGAGTTCCAGAACACCACCAGGAAAATCCGGCAAGGCAGGCCGAGATCGATGGAGCGAGGGTCGGATGCGGCAGGCAAATCCGACCTCATAGACTTCCAGGGGCTTTCGAGCAACTTGTGCCGCCCGCAGCTGCCCCTGCGGGAATCGTGGCTGCCCCGGGCCGGTTCCGTGCGTCTCGCGGCTGCCCGGGCGGTGCTCCGTGCGGCGCCCGTGCGGCTCGCAGCTGGCCCGGGCAGGCTCCTGCGAGGTCGGGGGAGCTCGGGGCGGATTCAGAGGGAAAATGAAAAGAAACTGAGATGGGTTTTTGTCTCAAATTTTTGCTAGTTTTTACTAAATTTCTAATTCTGAATTTTCAGCTAATCATCCAACTATGGTATCAAAAGAAAGCTCTATCTCTCCTTGAAAAAAACAATATATAGTTTATACGGGTACACTATTCACTGGAAAAGAGAATCCTCGCTGAACCGACATAGCGCAAAAAATGGCAAATTTGCTCCGGGCTTTGAGGTACCAAAAACCCCTGGGACTGAAGGGGTTAATGCCAGAACCCACGACTGCCTGCCAAATACACGCGGCCACTCACTATAGGGCATGACCCGCTGCATGAGAGGCAATAAACGTACGTAGTGGGGGCACTACAGGGCATTTGCGGGGCTTAATGACCACTTCAGCCAATGCAGATATCCTGCTGGGGCCACCTAAATGTTGGAGGATATGAATACATACAGTAAGCGCCCCTATAGTAATTATAGATCTCCAACCAATAACAACAATAATAAATGAAGACCTACTAGGAAAACATACTAAAAAGGTAACATTTGACGAATTATGGATGTATTTTAATCATTGTTTATGTTTTGAGCTGTTCGATAGATACACTGTATCTGACTGATATCTATCTATCGGTGTAATACAAAAATACTCTTGAAGCTGCGGGCTGTTTACACTGTTACACCACTGCGCATCCAGACTTCCGGGTTGAGTCGCAAAGCAGTTCCGGGTTGTGGCGGAAGAACCAGGTCGCACGTGTGAGCTGTGCGAAAAGTAACCGTGTGGAGGAAAAAGTGACTGATACAATGCCCCGGCTAAGCGGCGAGCAGCTGTAGATATTACACGCGTGACAATAACTCGCAGAGCCGTCACCTCACTCCGAAGGACGCCAATATATCCGTTATATCTGGAAGGAGCCGGGATTCGGTGTTAACCTCTGGAGATTTATTGCAAAATGCTGTCTGATTTGGACCTGATTGGCACTATTCAGGATGACGAGGAGGTCCCGGAGGAGCCGGAGTCTGATGACGAGGAGGAGGTAACACGGAGGGGGCATTTATATCCCGGGAGTGGAGTGCGTGCTCTTGGGGTTCAGGCGGCACTGGCTGTAGTTCCTTGCAGATGAGTAATACGAGGGGCATCTCATTCCAGCAGGATCCCTTTGCATTGGTACCCGGGGGTGGATCTAAACCTACCCCCAAAACAGTATAACTCAAAGCACTGTGTATAGATCAAACGTGCATTGAAGTACTTCAGGCTTCTTCTGCATGGCATACACGTACTATGCAGATGTTTACAGCTGATGAAGACCCCTAAACACCAGACCCTATAGCTGTCTGTTTTGTATTGGTCTGACCCTAAAATAGCTGACCCCAAAATTGTTTCTGGGCTAACTAAGTTATTTTTCATTCCGATGGGTTTTTCCTATGTAATGGTTTAAGAAACTGGCACTTTTTCTGGAAAGATGACTGCGGACGTACGCATACGTTTTGGGTTTTATACCGCGTGCGTATGTCTACCGATGCATGCGGATCATTGAGTTATAACCTACGCCACCTGGCACCGGCCAATGGAGTCCCTCAGAGGCTGCTGGAATGGCTTATAAGGTAGCGCCAATCTCTGCATTTCCCAAGCTGTGGCTTACGTTGAAAAAAAATGGCTAACGATAATGTTCTCTACATTAGGTTCCACGACAATAAAATGAAGAATATATAGCGGCATTTACCGTAATGGGAAGTTTGGCTGTACAACGACATATATCAACAAGGTTTATAAAATATCGTACATGTACGCCTAGCAGCGTTAAGTCTTCAGAGTGCTTTGCCAAGATGACCGAGGCAGATAGTCATTTTGGATTTTTTGTTAAATCCTGTTAGGAATCTTCATTAACAAGAGGGGCGTCTTCAGCATGAGAGAGTAAACAGAATCCTCCGGTTTTTGGAAATTCCTTGTCTGTCTTGTACTTTTCCACGTAAGAAGTCAGGAAAGTACCAGTCTTGACTTAACTTGAGGTTGCAAATTTTATCGCTGAAGTTATCAGACTGGACAGCTGGTTAACTATTAATACCTAGAATTTAATAAGCCAATGTTCTGCATGCACAGAGCCAAGCAATCCTTCTAATTCTGTTGGCGGAAAGGTTGATAGATCTTGGCTTTGCGTTGCTCTTTTTTATGTTTTGAAGTGTAATTGGTGTTTGTATGATACGCACTGTTAGGATTGTCGTCCCCTTTGCCCGTCTCGGTGTCAAAGGCTCGGTAAGCGAGTTTATCGGCCTGTGGAATTGTCTGCCCGCGTTTGGAAGAGTTGAAGGTTGAAGCGGTTGTACATGACTAAAGAACAAGCTTAGTTTCCCCCCTCATTGTGCGATACTGTGATTTCTTAATCGAAGGAACCGCAAATCGTCTTGGGTAAAAAGAAGCAGAAGCTTGCCGGACGCAAAGGTGATTTCAACAGCGACTTTGTTTTTGGAGAGCGAGACGGTCAAGCCGATGACAGCTGGGTAATGGCGGATGTCATGAAGCAGCTGAAAAAGGTGAGGAGGGTATTTGAAGGATGGGATTCGAGTCATCTGGGTCTCTTACGTACCAAAATACTTTACATCCTGGGAAATTCACCAAACCGATGATGTTAAGAAGCGTTGGAGTTCAGTAACGCTTTAAGCATATTTGGCTGTGAATTTATGTAATCCAGGTGATTATTTTAAGGGATCACCCTGAAATAATTCCTAACTTTTTTTTTATGTAGTCTGTTTGTGAATATGACAGGGATAATATTAAAGGATCTCTGTCCGCTAGTCGTGATTCTTGTAACCGTAATTTTGTTTGCTCTCCAGAGAGCGGCCACCAGTCTGGATGAGAAGATTGAGACTGTGAGAAAGAAGAGGAGAATTCAGGTTTGTACAATGTACATGGTCTTCTGCAAGACCCGCTGCCTACCAACCCGGAGCTTAGAAAGTATTCGTTCCAATAGGAAAAGGCAGAGAAGGAGTCAAAGCCAGCAGAAGAGAGTACCGACGTGAAGAGCGAGGAGGACGAAGAGGAAGATGGTCAAGAAGAAGACGTCCAAGAAGAAGAAGAGGAAAGCGAGGAAGAGTTTTCATCTGAAGAAGAAAGTGTGCTAACAAAAGCTGGTAATTATATTCACCTTGATGTCTACCATCTTGCTTATGTGCTTTTACTCTTAAAGTCCATTTGATCCCAAAATCAAATATTCTATAATTCCAGATACTTTAAGAGTCAAAGAGAAGAAAAGGAAGAAAGCCCCTCCGGTATGAGCACATACGCATTTTGCGCATGCCGTTTGTATTTGCGGTCTCTCGAAGAACCGTCTGCCTAGATAGCGCCTAAAAACCCGACATTCATGTTCTTGTTCGGCAGGGCTCTGGTTTTTTTGAGGATGCTTCTCAGTTTGACGAGAGCTTGACGTTTCAGGATATGAACCTTTCCAGACCGCTGCTTAAGGTACTTGGGGCAAATCGTACAATTTATGTTTGTGGTATAACCCGGTGCTTACTCCTGATTTTTCCTTTTTTGTCTGCGGAAAAGGGACAGGGAGTAACTTCCATTATCCCTCTATATATCCCTCTGAGCATTGTACGTTATAACTCCCAAACGTTCTCTTTTCTAGGCAATCGCCGCTATGAGTTTTCAACAGCCTACCCCCATCCAGAAGGCTTGTATTCCCGTAGGATTACTGGGAAAGGACATCTGTGCTTGCGCCGCCACGGGAACCGGTAAGAAGAAGATGGTCGGACTTGTGATTTCTAGCGCGTGCTTGCAAACAACTACATGAAGTTTTCTCTCCTAGGTAAAACCGCTGCGTTTATGCTTCCTGTTCTCGAGCGTCTAATCTACAAGCCACGGGAAGCTCCGGTGACCCGCGTACTGGCTCTTGTTCCGACGCGTGAGCTGGGCATCCAGGTACATGCGGTGACCAGACAGCTGGCCCAGTTCACGGAGGTCACGACCTGCCTGGCCGTAGGTAAGCAGGATCTCGTCTCGATCCGCGCAATGGCAGGTGCGAATTGAATGACGATACGTCGAGAAACACCACGCGTCTTCTAATTTCTTTCAGGGGGTCTGGATGTCAAAACACAGGAGGCTGCTTTGCGCTCCGGTCCCGATGTCCTCATTGCCACGCCGGGACGACTCATCGACCATCTGCACAACTGCCCCTCGTTCAGCCTTAATTGTATAGAAGTGCTGATTCTCGATGAAGCAGACAGGTGATCGAACGAATCTGTTTTGCTTGCTTGCGCATAGGTGAACCGCACTGAACCGATGGGAGACTAGCAGGATAGGGGTTTTCTTTCCATTCCAAAGCATTTCGTGTCTACCAAAATGTGCTGAAGCCTACGCTACAGCACATTAGACACTGTATATATTGCATGAAGCGCGAGGAGTGGGCGTTGCATATACAGCTAATAACGCTATATTATTAGCTTAACTACGTCTGTCTGTGTGAGGGTGATTGTCACAATGAGCTCGCTTAAAAAGGCTACTTGGAGTGGGTGCTTGTGACGCAAATGTGCTTCCACAATATTTTTCTTTATTTATTATAAAGGTTAAATATGCATGTATCATACACTCAGGATTTTACTGTATTTGAATAAAAAGTGAGATTCTTTGAAGATGTTTTTGGGACTCTTTGTGACTTTGTTCCTCTGCTTCTCTGTAGGATGCTGGATGAGTATTTTGAAGAACAAATGAAGGAGATTATCAGACTTTGTTCCCATCAAAGACAGACACTGCTATTCTCCGCTACCATGTCTGAAGAGGTAACGTTTACCTTCCACGTTCTATTATCGTGAGGTGGATCCAGAAATATGTATTGTATTTCACCCCCCCCCCTCCTGTCTTACAGGTTCAAGATCTGGCTTCAGTTTCTCTTCGCAATCCAGTGCGCATCTTTGTGAACAGTAACACAGACGTAGCTCCGTTCTTGCGTCAAGAGTTTGTCCGAATACGACCGAATCGCGAGGGTGACCGTGAAGCTGTTGTTTGTGGTGCGTGCAAAGGACCTTTGTACTAAGTTGATAGGGGGAGCTCTCCCCATAGAGAGGTTTTGACAGATTTGTGCAGCTATTATATTATGCTGCTTGGTTTCCGCACGGCAGCGGTCATCGTCGGCTCTCATAAAACATTTCTTCTTTTTTTCCAGCCCTCCTCACGCGTACGTTCCACGATCACGTGATGCTTTTCACTCAGACCAAAAAGCAGGCGCATCGCATGCATATCCTCCTGGGTTTAATGGGTCTTCGAGTCGGGGAACTCCATGGAAACCTCTCGCAGACGCAGAGATTAGAGGCTCTAAGGTAGTCTACGATTGTCTCCCCTTGACACAACGCAGCCCCATCCCCAGTATCTCCTGCGTTTCTCCGACTCTGTCCTTTCCCCTGCCGCATCCAACGTAATCGCTTTATTTTCTGTGTATAGACGCTTCAAAGACGAGCAGATTGACATACTGGTAGCCACAGATGTTGCGGCTCGAGGGCTGGATATACACGGGGTGAAAACGGTGAGCAGAGTGCTGGAATGGTGTTATTGGGGGGTAACGTGATATCAAGCCTGGCCCGGTTAACACATGGCGGACGGAAACCTGTAGGCCTACGTGTATATGTATGTTCTCCGACCCAGCAAAAGTGCAGGTTTGTTTTTTATTTGGATCTTTGTATGAATGTCATCCACCGACATCCCACCTTTTTCTAATCCAATTCAACAATTCATTATGGCCACTGTTGAAGTCTATTCTAAAAAAGCTAGCTGGTTTTCAATCGGCTTTTTCTCCGGATGCCGTGTGGTGTATTGTGGTGTCACGTGCGGTGTTCACGATTACGGTGAAATGATGCACAAGTGTAGCGTGCTTCTGCGGTAAATCAACTGAAGCCCAAGCAAACCTGCATACTTTGCTACAAGGTATACAGAGTGGACCAAGAGATCTCCATAATTATCTGTTATTGTTCTCTGTATTGTTATTATCATTTTCCTGTTTCTGTGCCTGAATTGTCTATTACCCTTTTTTGTCTATCTATGCTTTATGGCCTAGGAATGCCTTTACTGGGGGTTTCAGCATTTTTCCACTGATTGTTTTATTTGTTTTTATTTGGTAAAATTTATGTCATGCCTGTCACTACTTAAGTGTGTTATATTTTACTTTCTATCTTTCTGCTCCACTAACCCCTTATCACCTATATCTGCCCTCTTACTGCCCCCGTCCACTTTAACACTATTTAACACTCTCTATTACAGCCCTCACAACCTGCAATAGCCACCTTCATGTTCCCCACAATCAATTGTTTTTTTGCCCGCCCCAGTGCTGTTCTAATATATAGACAGTTAAGTACCAGATCTATTGGATCACACCAGTAGGGGGCACCAAACTGTGGATCCCTTTATTACCCACTACTCCCCATTAAAGCATTCCAGATCCTATCCCTCCCAATCTCTCTGCTGTCAAAGCTATCCCAGTACCTTTATACTGAACCTGTATATGTGAAACCTACCTGCATTTGCTCTACCACTCCTGTCCTATTCCTATCACTCTCAACCAGCTAACTCAATCAACATGCGCAACCTAACCAATCTTATTCCTATCATCTCCAACCATAAACTCCCTCCCGTCTTTAACTGTGCCCTATGGAATGCCCGCTCGGTATGCAACAAACTCGCTGGTATACATGACCTTTTTCTATCCCATGCTTTTAACCTTCTAGCTCTTACAGAAACCTGGATCCCCTCCCAAGACACTACCGCTTCTGCTGCACTCTCCTTCGGAGCACTACACTTCAGCCACACTCACTCCTAGGCCTGATGGCAGAAAGGGTGGTGGTGTAGGCATCCTTCTCTCACCTCACTGAACCTTCCAGAATATACCAAGCCCTCCCTCCCTCTCATTCTGTTCCTTTGAAGCTCACACAATTTGTCTTTTCTCTCCACTCTCTCTTCAAATTGCTGTCATATATCGCCCTCCCGGCCCTACCTCGCAGTTCTTTGACCACATTTCTGCCTGGCTCCCTTTCTTCCTCTCCTAACATCCCCTGTCTTATTCTGGTTGACTTTAACATCCCTTTAGATATGTCTAACAACTCTGCTAGCTCCAAACTCCTCTCCCTGACATCTTCCTCTGGTCTCTCTCAATGGACTAATTCCCCTACGCACACCGAGGGACACTCACTTGATCTGGTCTTCTGCAGATCATGCTCCCTTTCAGATTTCTCCATCTACCCCTTCCCTCTGTCTGACCACCACCTTCTATCTTTTTCTCCAGTGCTAACCCCTAACAAGACAAACTTACAGCGCTCACCTCATTCTTGTAGGCCATGACCTGAAAATACCATTACCCAACTGTCGGCCTCGCTCGAACCTCTCTTACCTTCTGTGTTAACCCTTTCCTCCCCAGACACAGCAGCCTCTTTTTACAACCGCACAGCTGAGCGCTACTTCGGAAAATCGAAATCCAGCGAAGACTTTACTCATTATAAATTCATGCTTCACACCTACAGCTCTACTTCTCCACTCTCATATCCTCTCTTTGTTCCAAGCCACGACGCCTTTTTTCTACTTTCGACTCCCTTATCTGTCCCTCCCCACCCACACCACAAACCTCTCTCACTGCCCAAGATCTCGCTACCCACTTCGAAGAGAAGATCGAGACTATTAGAAAAGACCTCTCTGCCTTCCGACTCCCTCCTACACCACTCACCGCCACCCTCTCTACTCCTACTATACTAACTGCCTTTTTCCCCTACAACCGGAGAAGAGAGAGCCGCTCTTCTTTCCTCCTCTCGCCCAACAACCTGTCCCCTTGACCCCATCCCTTCACACCTCACAAAGTCTCTACTACTTCCATCCCTCGGTCCATCACTTACCCACCTATTTAATCTTTCTCTATCATCTGGATCTGTACCATCTGCCTTCAAGCGTGCGCTAATCACACCAATTCTAAAGAATCCTTCCTCAGATCCCGTCTGTTTGACTAACTACCGCCCTATCTATCTCTCTGCTTCCTTTTACCTCTAAGCTGCTTGAACGGATTGTGTGCGATCGCCTCACTAACTTCCTTTCCTCTGATTCCCTCCTTGACCCTCTACAGTCTGGTTTCAAAGCCGTTCACTCTACTGAAACAGCTCTAACCAAAGTCTCCAAAGCTAAAGGTCACTACTCTATTCTAATACTACTGGATCTCTCCGCTGCTTTCGATACTGTCGATCGCCACCTTCTTCTTGACTCACTTGCTTCGATAGGCATTCGAGATACAGCTCTCTCCTGGATCTCGTCATATCTGTCTAACCGTTCCTTCTCTGGCAACACATCATCGCCCCTTCCACTTTCGGTTGGTGTCCCCCAAGGTTCAGTCCTTGGCCCTCTGCTGTTGTCTCTTTATACTTCCTCTCTTGGCAAACTAATCAACTCATTATTTGGCCTCCAGTATCATCTATATGCAGACGATACCCAAATCTACCCGTCTTCTCCTGATCTCTGTCCATCTCTCATGTCCTGGATCACCGGCCGCTTGTCTGCTATTTCTTCATGGATGTCACAACAACACTACCTGAAACGTAATCTTTCTAAAACGGAACTCATTATCTTCCCTCCCTCCATCTCCACTCCGCTACCTGAATTCTCTATCACCAATCACCATTAACAACACAACAACTATCTCTCCTACTAACCAGGCCCGATGCCTTGGGGTCATCCTTGACTCAAACCTCTCCTTCATCCCTCACGTTCAGTCCTTTGCCAGATCCCGCCGCCTGCACCTAAAAAAATATCTCTCTTATCCGCCCGTTCCTCTCCCAAGAAAGAATCCACAAAAACCTCTGGTTCATTCACTTCCCATTTCCCGTCTTGACTACTGCAACACTCTTCTGGTTGGCGTTCCACCGTCTCGACTCTCTCCTCTACGGTGTATCCTAAATGCCGCCGCTAGGCTCATCTTTCTTGCACGTCGCTCCTCTTCTGCTTCCCCCCACTCTGCGAAACCCTCCACTGGCTCCCGATTACCTTTAGAATTAAATGTAAGATCCTGGTACTGACATATAAGGCCACCCGCAATACCGCTCCTCCGTTCATTTCTGCCCTCATTAGCAAATACTCTCCTACTCGATCCCTACGTTCCTCTCGTGGGCTAAGGCTCTCCTCCTCGCTCGTCACCTCTTCCTTTTCCCGTCTACAAGATTTCACTCGAGCTGCCCCCATATCTCTGGAATCTACTCCAAGGAACCTTCAGCATTCACCCTCCCTCCCGACATTGAAGAAACATCTAAAAACCCACTTCTTCAGAGAAGCATACCATCTTAGCTGCTAGAACATCCTTGTCGTCGATACGCCCGCCACAATACCTCTCACCCTTTCTCTATGCCTTATGTTTGTCGCCCCATTTTTCCCTCTAGATTGTAAGCTTGCGAGCCGGGCTCTCTCCACCAAATGTATCGGTTTGTCTCGGTCTGTCAATTCTTGTCTTGTCATATCCCTTGAATTTATGTGTTGTATTAAGCGCTGCGTAAACTGTTGGCGCTATATAAATCAAAGATGATGATGATAATAATAATAATAATAATAATAATAAATCTCACAAACGTGTGTCTTTTAGGTCATAAACCTAACTATGCCTGGAACGGTCAAGCATTACGTGCACAGGGTGGGTCGAACGGCGCGCGCCGGCAAAGCGGGACGTTCGGTGTCTCTGGTGGGGGAGGAAGAGCGGAAGATGCTCAAAGATATCGTGAAAAAAGCACAAGCCCCCGTGAAGGCCAGAGTTCTTCCCCAAGGTGAGAGGCGTTAATATTCCTTACTAGCCGACGAACGTACGCGTTTGCCGGTTGTCCGGATCGAAAGGGCAAAATATCGTAATCGGGGAATTAGACGCTTTGTCCGTGTGTTTGACGTCTCCTTTGCATCCTCAGATGTGATTTCCAAGTTTCGAGACAAGATTATAAAGTCGGAGAAGGAGATTTACGCCGTGCTCCAGCTCGAGAAGGAAGAAAGGGAAATGCAGAAATCCGAGGCCCAGGTGGGCTCTTAACCTTGACTTTACGGCAACGTTTTTGGAACCGACAATTGTTTAGAATGATTTGGCGAAAGACGCACGTATCGCAACTTGCTATTTTTGTCTAATTGATGACTCTTCACGCAACCCCCAGATCAGTGTTGCCAAGAGAAAACTCCAACCGGAAGGAGGGCCCGAAGAGCAAAACATGCCGAGAACGTGGTTCCAAAGCAAGGAAGAGCGAAAGAAGGAAAAATGTAAGCGTGTGTCGATGCCGGAGATCTGCTAGTCTTTATTATTTATCTAGTGCCGACAATGGAGTCTTAAGCATGCGTAACAAACACGTTTGTTCCTTTTCTATGCATAGTATCGCACGCCCTTCAAGAGTTTGATTTGGCTTTAAGAGGAAAGAAGAAACGTAAAAAGTTCCTGGCGGACGCGAAGAAAAAAGGAGAGATGACTGTAAGTTGTGTTTTGTCGTGACACGTGTCACTTTGGGTTGGCCGGATGTTCGTATGCTCAGCTCTGTGACTTCCGTGCCCCCCCTTTGCAGCCCGAGGAGCGCTCGCAGTTTGAGGTGCTGAAAGCTCAGATGTATGCAGAACGCGTGGCCAAGAGGGACCGCAAACCCAAGAGAGCTCGGGCGGTCCCTGCCGACGAAGATCCCTCAGGTATCTTTTACCGAATCAAGACAACAACACCTCGTCTAATAAATATTGCCTGTGACAGACAAAGCTTGTTGGGGGCTATGTGCAAGGGAAGAGCGAGTAGCGATCTCCACGGCGGTCCCTTTCCTAAAACAAATCTGTTTTCTTCCAGCATCGAAAGCGAAACCCAAGAAGCAGAAGAAGAACACGGTGTTTGATGAGGAATTAACGAACACGAGCAACAAAGCTCTGAAACAGTACCGGGCAGGGTATGTTGTTTTATCCTGAGAAATGTGGCTAATAATGAATTGCTTTCGGGTCAATAAGAAGTCCTTGCCTCAACCTACGTGAGGCACAAATAAATGAAGCTTGTTTGAAGTCTGTCGAATCCATAATAGGGCAATATTTTTATCTATCATCTCTCTATAGCCATGTTTGTGTGAATTCTTTGCATGCACAGTTAGTTAATATTACATGGTGAATATATTGGGAATTCCCAGTGACAGACAGTGTGTTTATGTAGCCATATTTCACCTACTTCCCCATATTTAGCTTCTGGTTAAGCAAGTTGGCTTGTATTACGAGATGCATGTATCTATCTATCTATCATCTATCTATGTATGTATGTGTTGTAAAAATGTGTTCTGTATTTGTTCCAGACCTTCGTTTGAGGACAAGAAGAGATTGGGAATTCAGAGGAGGAAAGGCAGCAACTTCAAGTCCAAATCACGGTCTGTATTTGGGGGGTGTTTTCAAGCAGAATATATACATTAAAAAAACACAACACACCCAGCTTTTATCATTAACCCCTTGAATCCTAGTGGTTTTCGTTACCTCAAAGCCCAGAGCATTTTTTTTGGGGGGGGTATGTCGGTTTGGCGATTATTCTCTTTTCCTGTGAATAGTGTACCCATGTAAACTATATATTGTTTTTTTCAAGAAGACATAGAGCTTTTGTTTGATACCATAGTTGAATGATGATGATTAGCTGTAAATGTAGAATGAGACATTTAGTAAAATCAAGTAAAAACAAGTAATTAGGTAAAGTGATTGATGGAATATCCCTTCCAAGTTTATCAATTCAGGTGTCCTGATTTCAGAAATGCCTAATTTGTATAGATTTTCCAGACTTTCCCAGCACCAGGGAGTATAGTATTGGGTCTACTATTTTGTATAATATTTATGCCTATGTATGTCTTAAATGGTTTGGGGGGGTGTGTGAACGGGGGCAGGAGGGTTATACTGGCTAAGATAAGATGTTATGCTAGGGCAATGGGATGTAAGGTGTTTTTTTTTGTACACAGTAATGGTAAGAAAGAGGTCCTCCTAGGGATTGGACCTCTTACCATTACTGTGTAAAATGCCAGTGATGTCACAGCTCAGTTTTTATTTA
>VKOC01022866.1:0-52370 GCA_009364415.1 Spea multiplicata
CTGATAGTGACATCAGTGGGAAATGATTTTTACATTTTACTGTTTTTTTTACTATTTTTTTCTAATTATTATTAATTTTATTTTTTTTAATTTATTTTTACTAATCACACTGTGATTAGAAAGCTGGGCTCCATTGACTTGCATGGTGAATGCAGTACCTGTATTCAACCTGCAAGTGGAGCCAGAGTTCTCTAGATGGTCTGGAGACCATCTAGCGAACTTTTGTTAAAAGTTTTACTTGTTGGTTCCTGTTACAGAGCGGCGGCCATCTTGATTGATGGCGAAGATCAACGGTAGCTGCGGCTGTGACCGCTCTCCGGAGTGGTCACAGCCCATCGAAAGGTAAGTGTTAGGTGTCGCTGGATGCCTCCTGATCGAGGCATTCCAGCGACACCATTTAAGTTTAGGAGGCGATCGTCGATCGCCTCCTAAACGCTTTTAAAGCGTCCGCCGCCATACAAAGTGGAGGGGCCAGAGAGCTTTTTGGGTGCAGAAAGTGATAGTAGATCGCTTTCTGCACCCGTTTAAAGACGTGCCGGTCCTGGCACGTCAATTGTCGTAAAGCACATGCTTTTCCGTGTCGTGCCAGGACCGGCAATTTTCATTAAGGGGTTAATTAACCTGAAAAGATATATTGTTTCATGATTTCTTTTTTCTTCGATAGCAGCACTAATTACTACAAGAACATTATTGGAATTAAAAATGTATATTTTCTGATTGCTTCCAGTGATTATATAGTAATGCGCTTATTTGTATCGGTTCTTTCCTTAGGAAGTCTAGTAAAAAGCACCTTTGATATCAAGTATTCACCCCGTGGCCATTAATCGTGGCTATCTTAATTTATAATTCAAACTATCAATTATTGATATTACTAACCTCTCAAATTTTTGACAACTGTACACAGAACCAGGTAAAACAATCAAACTTTTCCTCCTGGAAACCTGGACATAGCACAGACTATGTTCTGCATCATTTTGCAGAAAACTTATAGTAGTTTCTTTTTGTTTTTGAATCTTCAGTTGTATTAGTGTATGTCCAATACAACTGTCTTTCAGAGTAATATATTGCATTGTAAATGTGGATAAATTTAAAGCTTGTAGGGCTGTCTCTTATCTTGGTTTAAAAAACTATAGAACCCTACGTCCATAAGGTATCCTCGTTGGGCTTCTGTGCAAAATCAGTGATCAATTACCTGCAATATATAGTATTCCTATATCCTTTTCAAGTTTAGAATTAGTTTGTTTTGTTATCATTATCGAAGAGAAACTATAACCCCCTACATACAAGGATTTCTTGAATAAATACTGTGCAATTACAATAAAGAATAGGAATCGGTATTTAATGATACATTATCCAAGTTGATTATTTATTTTTATGAAACATTTAATGCTATATTCATTATGTTTATATTTCAGTGATTGAGTACAATTAATAGTTGTATTTTGGGTTTTTTCACCTGAAATCCTATCATTATATCATTATTTATTTTATATTTATTAATATGCATATAGTAATGGATTAATCCAACAGAATAAGGAATTTTATTGTGATTCTTTTGTCACCAATATAGCCATGCATTTCTATACGGATTAAATCATGTAATCTCATGGTAAACTGAAATCTCGAACTTTATAAATAAAAGTGTTACATTTACTTACTTTGCAACACTAAAATAAATTAGCATTACTTTATAAACTCCATTCTTATTCACAGGCAGACCTGCAGCTCGCGATGAGGGGGCCCAAAGTGTGCAGGAAAATAAGGGCTTCTATATACTCAATTTATTTGTAAGGGACAGTTATAATATGTGGAGAGATTTTCTGGTGAAATCTGTTTTGCTTATGCTTCTCTATGGGTATAAACGGTTAACCTCTTAATGTCCAGAGGGAAGGACAGTCCTTTAAGCCATGGTTTTCCTCTCCTCCGTGGTGAAGGGTGACTCTTTCCGAGTCCAGAGGTAGCTGTCGCCATGGTCAGCTCTGAATCCCAATTAATTTGACTTTTCAGCTTTTTATCTGATAAATAATAAACAAATAACATCTAATTTAATGGCTATTTGTCTCTGTTGTGGTCTTTTATATTATAGGCAAAAAGTAGCTATTACCACCTGTAATTAAAATGAGTTGTGTTTAACCAGAGCAATGGATAGAGTGCAACCAGAGTGAACACTGAAGAGCTGCAAGATTGCCTTCCTTAAGCCCCCTTGACAGGCATTTAATTAAATGACCCAAATATTTTACATCAGAGTTCTGAAAAGATACCAATGCACTCTATAGTTTTCTAGACAATATCCAAAGAATTGCTTGTATGGTTGTAAAAAGCCATACAATTATTATTAATTTATATAGCGCTATCATATTCTGCAGCACTGTACAACATTACTGAGACTGTATTTGGGTGTATTTTTAAGAACTGTATATGTGCCTCTATCCTTTTATCTGGATTCACCTAATCCATTAAAATCTGGTGGGTTTAAAAAAACAAAATAGCTAAAACTAAGTATTTAACCAGTATCAGTGGAATTTTGGCATAATTTGAATTTATTGACAGCGGTGGTTGCATGCTGAACAAATTCCATTCAGCCCACCACAGATGTTGGGTTTGGACTCCGAGATGTTTGGCACGGTGACATGGTCTAATTTCAGTGTTTTGGCCAACCTTTTTTTAGACTTAATAATAAATCGCTATTATTATCCCTGCATTACTATCACCATAAATAGCAGGGATTGCCCCTTATAATACTGGAATATATAGACGATATTGCTTTTCTCACGGATTGATGTTACATTCATATATTTAGTAGAACAGTATGAATAATTTATTAAAAACTATAGAATACAAAAAAAGGTTTCTTATGTAAATGCTTACTAAATGAAATTAACAATACACCATCATAATCTAACACACACTTCGAGTATATATTTAGGGCACACATTATAAGGTGTAAATTGCAGCTCAGAAACGTTTTGGGGTTTTTTTACATTTTTTATGCTGGGTTTGTAACTGGAAATGTCACAAAAAAATGATACAGAAACATATAGTTCTGTAAATCAGGCAACCCAGTATATGTCGCCAGCGGCTTCCTGACACTTGCTATCCAGCAAAGCTATGTGGTGCTTAGGATTTTTTGCACAGGTTATGTTGTGTTATGGCAGATAAATTCAGATGCATCTCCAGATTACTACCTCATATCCTTCTCAACAACCCGAAGACAGCGTGGACCTCTGTACAGCCGGACATTCATGCAGATGTCTGCTGAGAAGTTTTAATTACATTTTATTATAAAATTGTATATATGTTTTTTTTAAACTAGACAACAATCTGGTGCCTAAAAACTTAAAAAAAATTACATTATGCAAATGATTTTAACCTGTAAATAAAAGGGGTGTTTTACTAAAGTGAGGGGTCCAGCTCAGTGCTCAGCAGGGGCGCCTGCCCGGGACTTATATTAAAAATTGGGTTTTTTTTAAACTTTATTTAACATCCTTCATGCTAAATAAAGTAAAAAAAAAAAACAACAAAAAAACGATGCTTTTATTTAAGTCCCAGGCAGGGGCACCGATCGGTTGCTTGTGAAGTTTCATTTCATGTTGAGCGCCGGGATATGACATCATGCCATGGAGAAGTGGATACTTCCTCAGCACAGAGACTAACGTAGAATTTAGTTACCACATCTTACTTTAACAGTCAGAAAGGTCTGCTGTGACTTTCTGATTATCACTCTGTAAATTATTGTATTATCTTTAATATACACACCTGGAACCATATTTTATTGTTAAAGGTTTTTACGTAAAAAAAATCAGTTACTTAAAAAAAGTAATCATGCAAATCCTGAAGTTCAGATACATTCCCATCATATGCACATAATATGACTTTTAAATACATACATGTTTTTTTTATTAACTAGTTTATTTAGTGCATAGAACTGTTAATGGAGAGTTTGGGGAAGCGACAGGGTGCTAGGCTGGCACAGAATTAGAAGGGCTGCCCTATCACCCTGGTAATCGGATGTCATACCAGGAGCGTGTGGGCAGAAACAGAATCATGTGGTATGTAAATATGTTATAGAAGAATTAGAGCCTCGCCATAGATAGAAGTACAGTGGAAATTATAGGCAATTAGCAAGACACCCCCAATAAAGGAGTGGTTCTGCAGGTGATGACCACAGACCACTTCTCAGTTCCTATGCTTCCTGGCTGAAGTTTTGGTCACTTTTGAATGCTGGCGGTGCTTTCACCCAGCAGCAGGACCGCTACCTTCGCCTTTGTGCAAGGAGGAGCAGGAGGAGCACTGCCAGAGCCCTGCAAAATGACCTCCAGCAGGCCACAAATGTGTCCACTCATGTGTGGTCTTCACAGATGAAAGCAGGTTCACGCTAAGCACATTTGACAGACATGACAGAGTCTGGAGACACCGTGGAGAACGTTCTTCTGCCTGCAACATCCTCCAGCATGACTGGTTTGGCGGTGGGTCAGTAATGGTATGGGGTGACATTCCTTTGGGGGCCGCACAGTCCTCCATGGGCTTGCCAGAGGTAGCCTGACTGCCATTAGGTACCGAGATGAAATCCTCAGACCCCTTGTGAGACCATATGCTGGTGCAGTTGGCCCTGGGTTCCTTCTAATGCAAGACAATGCTAGACCTCATGTGGCTGGAGTGTGTCAGCAGCTCAAGCAAGAGGAAGGCATTGATGCTATGGACTGGCCCGCCCGTTCCCCAGACCTGAATCCAATTGAGACATCTGGGACATCATGTCTCGCTCCATCCACCAACGCCACGTTCCACCACAGACTGTCCAGGAGTTGGCGGATGCTTTAGTCCAGGTCTGGGAGGACATCCCTCAGGAGACCACCCGCAACCTCATCAGGAGCATGCCCAGGTGTTGTAGGGAGGTCATACGGGCACGTGGAGGCCACACACACTACTGAGCCTCATTGTGACTTGTTTTAAGGACATTACATCAAAGTAGGATCAGCCTGTAGTGTGGTTTTCCATTTTGATTTTGAGTGTGACTCCATATCCAGACCTCCATGGGTTGTTAAATTTGATTTCCATTGAGAATTTTTGTGTGATTTTATTGTCACCACATTCAACTATGTAAAGACGAAAGTATGTCATACGATTAGTTCATTCATTCAGATCTAGGATGTGTAATCTTAGTGTTCCCTTTAATTTTTGGAGCAGTGTATTTTACACTTCGCTACTGGGTGTGAACGGCTCCAAGCCAGTGGTGGATGACTGAATGGAAACTTTATCTGCCAGTATAAAGGTCAAACACGCTCCAGAGCGGAGAACTATGACATAATGCCAGCGAAACCCAGACAAATAAAAGTTTAAATTGGCACACTGAAAAACTGATAACAGAATTGTTTGACTATGATAAAATCACCGGTATAGGGGAAAACATCCAAAGGTCAGAACCATAATCAACCTAATGCTTTATCTCAATATTAAAGCAGCCCTTCGTTAAAATAATAATAACAAAATTCTATTTGTTTTCTAAATGTTATCAATCCTGATCCAAATGGGAAAGTAACACAGCTGAACAAGACAAGGGATTAGCCAGGACAAATATAGCAGCATGCAACAGTATATAATCCGGCCAAAAGAGTTTATTTTTAATTTCACAGAGACCAGAACAAACACAGACCTCCGAGCTTCACAACATGGAAGGAGTGGGAATTCGGCTCTGGGTGGAAAGTCCTGTACGTTATCAGGAGACGTTTGCGACTAGAGACCTGGATGATTGTGTTCTGGATCATTCTCTATATGCACTTCCAGGCCCACAGTGCTCTGAAAAGCCTGCTATAAAAGCAGAAAACCAAGCAAAAGTGCAAGAAGAATTTAAGATTTTGCTGGATGTGGTCCAATTCCGGCCAGAAGACATAATAATTCAGATCTTTGAAGGATGGCTCATAATCAAAGGAGAGCACGGACGCAGAATGGACGAACATGGGTTCATCTCAAGAAGTTTTAGAAGGTCATACAAGTTACCCACTGGAATTCAGGCGAAGGACTTGTTTGCTGTCTTCTGTCATGATGGGATTTTGGCTGTTGAAATTCGCCCATGATAAGCAATTATCTACAATAATGGGTGATCTGCTTTTTATGATTCATCTTCAGAGGAAAAAAATGACAGAACTGCCAAGTTTTTTGCTTTTATTTTAAAATGATGGCTCTTGGAGTTGGCTTTATTAGTCTAGGTTCCTTGCATGCAGTATTGGATTATACAAATATGCAAATGCCCCTTGAGGTGGTGCACACAAGCCGTAGATCACTATGCACAATGCCAAGCGTCGGCTGGAGTGGTGTAAAGCACACCGCCACTGGACTCTGGAGCAGTGGAAGCGTGTTCTCTGGAGCGATGAGTTACACTACACTATGTGGGAGTCTGATGGACGAATCTGTGTTTTGCGGATGCCAGGAGAACTCTACCTATCGGAATCCATAGTGCCTACCATAAAGTTCGGTCAAAGAGGGATAATGGTCTGGGGCTGTTTTTCAGGGTTGGGGCCACTTAGTTCCAGTGAAGGGTGATGTTGATGCTGGAACCAAGCTCCATAAAGAAACGGTTTGACTGGTCAGCACAGAGGCTTGGTGTTAACCCAATTGAACACCTTTGGGATTGAAATTCCAATTGCGAGCCAGGCCTTCTCGTCCAACATCAGTGCCGGACCTCACAAATGCTCCTTTGGCTGAATGGACACAAACGCTCACAGATACACTCCAAAATCTTGTTGAAATCCTTCCTGGAAGAGTGGAGGCTGTTATAGCCATAAGTGGGGGAGGGGGCAAATACATACTAATGCCCATGGTTTTGGGATGTGATGTCCAACAAGCTCACATAGGTGCGATCTTCAGGTGTCCACATACTTTTGGGCATATAGTGTATATTCCATAGGACACCAACAAAGTGATATTAAAACGTTGACGGGAGCTCCCCTTTAGCAATTCTTTTCATGTATTCATTTACTTTAATGTTGTTTTCAGCTGAAATACACTAGGTGTCACTGTATGAATGAGCTGGGAACACGCTAACATGTTAAGGGACGGTCTAACATCCCTGACACCCATACCATAGAAGAATGCATATTAAAGTGCCCTGTGAGTAAACTTAACCCTGTGTGCACAGCGTAAATTCTACTAAAACAAAAAAATAAAACATAGCACTTACATGATGGAGATTTTTCACCATGATTTTGCATGAAAGTGTATATGGAGGCTGGAGTGTTACCTTGTTATTGACTTTTATGAGTTAAAATGCATAGAGGAATTATGTCTGCATGGGCCTTGCATGTGATGGGTTTTCGCAAATGCACCTAATGCTCGGCAGTGAGATATCCATCCAGCACTATATAAGGCTCATTATATATATATAGTATATATATATATATACTGTATAATATATATATATATGTGTGTGTGTGTGTGTGTGTGGTATATCTATATATTTGATTTCAGTGGGAATGTCATCCTGCCCATGGTTGGTGTGAGACGAGTTGATCCAAGAACAGTCAATGCTTTAATAGCCCTACAGCACTCTCTGCTGAAGAAGTCGCGTCTGCCCTGTGTCCACACTACTGAAAAGTAGAAAAACATTTTCACAAATACTCCCATAGGATAAAAAACAACCTATGGAAATAAACTTCTAATTAAGAGGTTTCACAAACAACAGAACTCCCAGCAGCGTCCAAAAGTTCTTTTTAATAAACATGAATTAAGACCATCTGTGTGACTTTGACCTGTTAATAGTTACTTTAAATAATTACGGCATTCAGAAATTTTTTTTTAATGAAACTTGAATGAATTTGACAGCAGCTAAGGACCATTTTGCCCATAGTGAGTATAGCCGTATGTGTGACCCATGCTATATTAGCCTCCACCACTTCTGCTGGAAGACTGTTCCATTAATCTACTACTCTCTCAATATAGAACTTCCTTACATCTAAATCTCTTTAGATTTTAGATTAGTTTTAGATTATGACCTCTTGTTCTAACATTTTTCCTGCTTTGAAATAATATTCCCTCCTGTACATTGTTAAATCCCTTTAAGTATTTGAATGTTTCTATTACATCTCCTCTCCTGCATTTTTGTAGGTCCCCTCTGAACTCTCTCCAATGTGTCAATATCATTCTGTAGATGGGGGTCTCCAGAACTGTCCCCAATACTCTGTGAGATATGTAAGGTGTCAGAACCTCTTGTATTTATTGAAACAGTCAGCTAGATCTTTATCCTCGTTAATATAATTCCCTTCTTTTCTCATTTCTCGCTTATATTTTTGTTTTGGCGCGTCTATTAATGCTTTTTGCCTCCGTAAACTGTATTTTTGCTCCCATCTTCCTCATTTTGAGTCTGTTTATAGTTCCTAAAAGCTAGCTTCTTCTCCTGAGTACCACAGTGGTTTCCTTTTAGTCTTACTATCAAGTTTAATGCAACCTTCTGCCGCATTTGGCAGAGTATCTCTTAAATAGTTCTGTTTATGTCCACCATCAAAGTCGTGGAGAGACGAGTCCCGTGTTTACGAACACATTGAGGCGTTTAGCCATGTAGATCACTTGGTCATACCCACCAAACATTTAAAGCTCTTATATAAAGCTCCTCTATCTGCGTCCTCAGAGGATATCAGTCCAAGAAAAGTTATCAGCTTTGGGAGTATCTGGAAGAGGGAATTAAGTCAGAGGCACCGGGCCACTGGGTTCATCAGAAGGACCAACTAGGGGCACTGGGTCCATGAGAAGGATCAACTAGGGGCACTGGGTCCATCAGAAGGACCAATCGGGGGGGGGGGACAGCGAGGCAGCGAGAGGGAGAAGAGTCACAGATTAAAGAGATCCATAAAGAGGGACAGGTATTCATGACAGGCATGGCCAGAACTGTGAGACTGGGAGAGGCAGGGGCAGAACAGGAGGATAGTCCAGATGGGACTAGTTGGGGAATCACAGGAGAAGAAGGTGGTAGACCAGACCAGGGGAGGCAAGGAAGGGGCTCTTTCTGTATTAAAGTACCCCGCACACACGCAGCACAGATGCCCCTAGGGGGGGTACACGTATCAAAGTTTGAAACGCTCCTCAGCACCATGTGACCACGGGAGGTCACATGACCAGATGACGTCACAAGGTCCTTTGCAGGATCGGAACTAGCCGCTACCATTAGATGATCCGTGCCATAGCGGCTTCGCCTGGAGCCTGTCTGGGGTGTCTGCTCTCCCCGCGCTCACTATGGCTCTGAGGGCCCGCGCCCTCTATGACTTCCGAGCGGAGAACCCGGGGGAGGTGTCCCTGCGGGAGGCCGAGCAGCTGACTCTGTGCAGCGAGCAGGACATCGAGGGCTGGCTGGAGGGAGTCAACAGCCGGGGGGAAAGAGGTCTTTTCCCGGCCTCCTACGTGGAAGTGATCCACACTGAGCCTAACAGCCCCCCTCCTCCGCCCCCTCCTCCCGTGGATAACCGCTACGCCAACCTCCCCACTGGAGGCTACGAGACTCAGTCCCACGGCCAGCCTTACCGGGGAGCGGACACCTTCCAGCAGAGCTCCGCTGCACCCCCGCTGGGCTTCTCTTACCCCGGGGGTGCCCTACAGCCCCGACCGACCTCACTCAGCTACCAGACCAGCCAGCCCAGCGACGACGACTGGGACGATGAATGGGACGACAGCAGCTCGACGGCGGCCGATGAGCCCGGAGGGGTCCCGACTCCTGGATACTATGGCGGTTTCCATGACTACGACGGCGCCGGCAGCTCCAGGTACCGAATGTCCACTCGCTCCGAGCTGCCCCCGGGTTCCTACGCCACCACCGCGTCCTTGGCCTCCTCTCAGGCGGGCAAGGGCTCGGCCACGGTCAGCCGCAACCTCAACAGATTCTCTGCCTTCGTGAAAACCGGCGGCGAAGCGTTTGTGCTGGGGGAGGCGGCCGGTTTTGTCCGGGATGGGGACAAGCTGTGCGTGGTGCAGGGTCCTCACGGTCCCGAGTGGCAGGAGAACCCCTACCCGTTCGGCTGCACCATTGACGAGCCCACCAAGCAGACCAAGTTCAAGGGCATGAAGAGCTACATCTCCTACCGCCTGCTGCCCAACCACACCGGCCTGCAGGTCTACCGCCGGTACAAGCACTTCGACTGGCTCTACGCCCGCCTGCTGGAGAAGTTCCCGGTGATCTCGGTGCCCCGCATCCCAGAGAAGCAGGCTACCGGGCGTTTCGAGGAGGACTTCATCTCCAAGCGCAGGAAGGGCTTGGTGTGGTGGATGGACCATATGTGCAGCCACCCGGTTCTATCCCGGTGTGACGCCTTCCAGCACTTCCTGACCTGCACGGACGAGAAGGCTTGGAAACAGGGCAAGAGAAAGTGCGAGAAGGACGAGATGGTGGGAGCCAACTTCTTCCTGACCCTCAGCACCCCCCCAGGGGCAGTTGTTCTGGACCCTCATGATGTGGAAGCCAAACTGGACTCTTTCAAGTCGTTCGCCAAGAGGATGGATGAAGGGGTCCTCCATCTGAACCAAACAGCTGGGGAATTTGCCCGTAAGCAAGCCTCTGGGTTCAAGAAGGAGTACCAGAAGGTTGGTATGGCCTTCAAGGGTTTGGGACAGGCTTTTGAGATAGACCAGCAGGCCTTCTCAGCTGGACTCAATCGGGCCATGGCCTTCACTGGAGAGGCTTATGATGCCATTGGAGAAATGTTTGCTGAGCAGCCACGTCAGGATCTGGATCCCATTATGGACCTGCTGGCAGTCTACCAGGGCCACCTGGCCAACTTCCCAGACATCATCCATGTCCAGAGAGGTAACTGAGTTTTCTGGAGGGGGGGCGGTTAAAGGGAAAGTAAATGTGTTTAGCAGGCAGTGTGTGTTCAGAACATCAGGTCTTGTCTGCTAGGCCGGTCTCTGATGCATCATTCATTTTAACTCTTCTTACAGCAGTAAAAATATGCCACATGTTCTTCTCACAGTTGTAGCTGGTTATATTGCTTCATCACTATGTATTTAACTGTAAAAGTCCCTTTTAAGACATGACTTATAGCTTCTTACTGGACAGAGCAGTGAGTCATTTAGATAAGAACAACAATTATGAGGCTGCTTTTAAAATATCAAAAGTAGGCCATGGGTGTAAGGCCTTTAAAATCATCTTAAGACCTTTTGGAGGCGTTGGAAGCCTCCAGGAAGTGAGTTGATGGCCATCCTATAAAGATACCTGCCATCATCGGTGGTACCTGCGTATTAGGGTATTTCAGTATGAGCTACAGAACCTAAAAGGTTTTATCTTCCGTGATAATTTGCCAATGTCATTCTGCCTCCTGCCGTTTCATTGCATGCACATACATACACGTAGCGTGCTGTCTGAGAGGCGGAGGTGAACGCTGGAAAATAGTTTCACATGGTTTATGGCTAAAATTAGGTTGGGGAAGCTGTGACAGATGCCCTGCGATCCGAAAGCTTGCGATTCCTCATTAAGTCACTGCTAGGCGTAGAGCTTCCCTTCTTTATCGCTTAGAATATTTTTTAAAGGCATTGGGCATACAGGACACTCTCCCTTCCCGGTGGCCTTTTTGCATTCCTCAAGAATTTGAGTGCCTTGCTCGAATAACCGCTTAACTTTACTACACAGTCTACATTTTAACGAAGAAACTTATTTCTGCTCATATTTAATGTTTTTTCTTCTGCTCTTTCACGCTCCTTGTCTCGTCTCAGTGTCCAGGTACTACTGGTGGCCCGTAGACCGCAATGTAGAGGTCTATATGGTTTTCACAGCTAGATACAGGCTCAATATTTTATGACTTTTTTTTTCTTGTAACAGGAAGTGGATCTGTACTTTGACTCACCAGCCTCCTCTCAAAGTTTTGTAACAGTGCTACTTACCCCTCATGGAGTCACATGACTTAATATTTTGTTTCTCGTGCCTTTGATGGAAATTATGCCAGGTTTGCCCAGTGACTGTAATAATGAAAAGTGCACTAAAAATGTGGGTTTGGAGCTAGTTCTTTAAAAAGCAGTTACTGGTAATTGGTATAAACCCAGGCGCTTGAGACCGTGCTATATGAAGACGGGGCTATTTTTAAATTGACTGTTGATGGTTTTAATTTTCACTTTCCGTATTGGTAAGTTTACATTTTGATGTCCCAAGTGATGTCCTACACGTATAGAACGAGACATTTAAAGCGTGACCCGCAGCTTTCTTTAGAGATGCGGTGCTGGGTATCTGCCCCAAACGTACAGAGAATAGGGCGTGATGAGTGTCAGAAATACACTGACAGACAGGGTTCAGTGTTTTGTTATGATTAGGGAGGAACATCTCAATAAAAGTGGTTTTTGGTTGAAAATTGCTCTTACTATCATTGGAGCCGAAGGGATGGTTACGTTTGTTGAGCCAATCTCTTGGTTATTTGGTAATTCCGCTTACCGGCATATCTCTTTATACATATTGTGGAGTGGGTCTGGTCCTGTTGGGGTAACTTTTATCTCCACCCCCCCTCTCTGCCGATTAATACCCCTGTTACAGCAATAAACTCACATGGACTTTGAGGTCCCAATGAAAGTGTGAGTAGGACCGGGTCGGGCTCCTGTGGCTCTCTCCTCTCCCTTACCCGGCTTTTATTATTGTAAATAACTTTGCTAAATGTCTTGCGTTTATTAAGCAATAATCTTTAATGAAAAAAAACCTTTGAGCCATTTATCTTTATGTTGGGTCTAGGCAGGAGATCGTAATTATTACTTTTTTGTATTAAGCCACATTGCATGGAGCCACTGAATAAATCTCGTCCTGTGCATACGCCGTAATCATTTCATTGCCAGATGAGGGATCAGCATGACATTATGACATTGTAACAAATTCTGCCCTTTATGGAGATTATTTGTAAAGTGATTCAAAAGTAGTCTTATAACCATAGCAACCAATGGAATGGGCCAGTCAGCAGGAGCCACTGGTTACCGTGGCAGTGTGGCAACTTTTCAAACTTTGCACCAGTCGTTTTAAAGTCGCCTTCCAGCCGTCATATACATTTTTCTGGGATCCCGCTTGCAAATGCATGGGGAGGGTGCTGCAGTAGCCCTCCATATATGTTTGCCCCTCTGCCCCCACACCTCATCCATATACATCCCTCCGTTAGCTCCGGTGCTGGCTCGGCAAACACCCCGGGCAGGGGTCTTGTTTAGACCCCTCTGCCTAATGTGCAAATAGGCAGAGGGGCCTATAAATAATTTCAAAGGGATCACTTTCCTGCCGCTGGTGGTTACAGGGGCTGCAGCTTCCTCTTATGGGTTTTCTTTCCTTTTTTCGAAGAATGCATATTTAAGTGCTTTTAGGCTCATTTCATATTCATTCTTCTATAACTGCACCTTCTTAACGCATACCTAACATTTTTAGAAATTAGAGGTTATTCTTCTGTAGAACAGTTTAAACTTATTCTATTGTTCCATGTAAATAATGTGTAGATTACCCAAATGTGTGTGAAAGTCTTAATTATGCCCCATGTCGGTGTGTGGGAAGAGCAGCATTGATTATTGTAAGAAGTTTATTGCCCCGTGTGATGAGCGCTGTGTAAAAGTCACACTTTTTCTATGAAGCACCCGGTTATTCTGCAGTCTTTAGTGTAATCAGAAGGGACGGAGCAGATTATTTTACGGTTATGCTCTTTATCTTGCATAATTTACTGTTCTGCAACAGTGGTGTTTCTTATGATGTAAGCGTTTGGTCGTTAGTCTGCAGGATTAACACACCAGGGGTTTCTTGTGTTTGTGGTCAGAAAAAAAGATAAAATATTTCGGGTTTTGATCCCATAAGGGGGACGGTCAGGCACAAGGAAAGTCATACTAACTCTTTACGTAAAACAAGCCGCGTTTGTCTCAGTAAAGCCGATAGATGGATAGATATATCTCTATCGCTCAGGGCTGGGAGAGTGGCTCCATCAGATTCCAGGGACAGCATTACATTTATTTATATAGCTAGGAACAGATACCAAGCAGGACCCTCAAACTCCCAGGGCCCGTGGTTGAGGAAGACCAGGAGTGAGAAGGTACTTCTATGGAAAGTATGGAAAATATCCATTTATGGGAGGAGGCGCCATTAGCTGGTTCATTGTGTACATTTAGCTCTTGATGCGTATGTTGGTTATTGACACTATTGGAGAGCCTCGTGGGCTTTCTCTCTCGCCGGTGTCCGCTGTGATGTGTCTATTAGAGGAGAGCTGCTGTTCAGAAAGCTAATGTGTCCATGTTGGTGGCAGATTTCGACGTATGTTAACAAAGATTAAGTATCAAGGTCAACCATATGGAACAGTATTTTAAATTTGCATATTGTGGGTATTCTGTAGAAAAAGGGAATTTGGTGCAAAGTTGGAAAGGTGGTGGTCTTACCATGGCAACCAGTTGGGTTTATTTCTAGGGTAATTGGACATTTTTCACACTTTGCACCATAAATATAAAAATCACTGAAAATCCATAAAGTGCAATGTATCGGTTCGTCTTGGTCTGTTCGTTCTAGCGTTGTCATCCCGTTTGAATGTAGGGACTGTAAGAAGTGCTGCGTGAATTGCCGGCGCTGTATAAATAGAACTGGAGCTGCAGTTTCAGTTTGAGACGCTCTGGAGTAATAGTTGTTATTATGAAAGTATTTTTTTTCTTCTTTTCTGAATAGAATATATGTACTCATGGGTGTTGTGATAAAACATGTTTTGAAGGTTCCCACTTTCTGTTTATTCCGGCGTTGGGAAGGTGGGCGATCTCCTTAGATATGCAGCATGGGGGAACTTCATGTATACAGCACAGCTAAATGTATTGTGTGTGGAATAATATTGCAATAGTACTGTTTATGATCACACTGAAAACAATTGTTGCCAAATCAGATGGCCATCTTGTCACAAAGTCCTTGGCAGTTTCCCTTTTCCCCTCTGAACAGTGACTTGAGCGGCCTTATTCCTGCATTCCAAGAAACCCTTAATCGTTTTCAGTCTGAGCTCGTCGTCCATCTAATATCCGGGTTCTGGTCCTGTAAATGTTACCACGGCTATTAGTAGATTTCACACTTTCTAGGGTGTGGATGATGATTGTTAGAGGACTGCAATGATAGCCGTCCCCTCGGGTCCCGGTAATTACAGCTCCCTGCTTGCAGTGATTCTGCACTTTCCTCGTCTGTTTGGAGCGATAGACGGCAGTGAGAAATGTCGAGCGTGACGGGTAAAGGATGCAGAACGTCATTAAACTGCTCCCAAATCCTCACACGGGGTATGAGTTTAGGGCAATTAGCATGCAGGGAAGGAATGAAACGTTTATGTGGTAGGTTTGTTTATAGCCGTGTATTAGCCCCTGGCTTTTACAATGTGAGAGCGCTGTCTGTCTATGACTGAGCTACCTGTTTAACAGCTTTTGCTGTTCTCAGTGACCTTGTTTTCAACTCGTACTCGGGTGTATAAATAATATATAAATAGATATTCCCAGCTGCCACGTATTTTAACTTATGTGCTGGGAAACATTTGTAGATAAATAGAGGTTTTTGTCACCCTTGGTGTTTACAGATTACAGTAAGAAATATGTATTAGACATCCACATTCTGTGTATACAGCGGGGAGCCCCCAGCATGCCAGGTATGTTACAAACAGCACAACTTATAGAACCGATGGCATATATAGGAAGTCCTGGGTTAAGATTTGGCCCCTCAGAACAGATCACACACAAGACTGGACAGCCTGGTGTGCCCTCTGTGCTTCTAGCATTACAAGTACTTTCAGGGCTTATTAACTATAGGCAGGGTTGGCAGGAGAGTTATATTCCATACAATATACATTATACTGCACCGAGTTATATACATTATACTGCACCGAGTTATATACATTATACTGCACCGAGTTATATACATTATACTGCACTAAGGCCCAGCCTCCGTATGTTTCTGCTCCAAGTAGCGCTTAGCTGCCCCTGCATAGTAAAGCAGTAAGAGCGCTTGGAAATCTTGCTGATTAAACTAGGCCAGGAATGGCCCCTTTATAATGCATAGTGAACGCAAACTTTTTCCATTGCCCTATTTAGTGAATAGATCCCTGTGTTACAAGAATTCCGAGCACTGCTTACACTGAAACTGTGTATATGCCCCAAAACCATTAAAACACATAACATTTATATAAAACGTGCTGCATTTTTGGGATATATGGACTGAAAGAACAGCAGGTACTGAGAAGAAGAGATGATGCTGAAGAGATATTCACCAATCTTCGTGTACATCCTCCCACCGCAATTATACCGCGTGCTGAAATCGGTCTGTGAAACCACACAGCACACGCTTATTTCCTTACACGCTGCATGCGATGAAGTAGAGCCTGAGGTAAAAAATGGAAATGTATTTTATTTTTCTGTGAGAGGAGGCATTGGCTTTCATTCATGATGTTACTTGAACATTTTTATTTTTTTTGCTGAGGTCTGTAGCAATCTTAAACTTGCATCCAGTTTCTGTGCTTCCATTCAATATGAATGCAAGGAAACCAGGGGTCGCCAAGTCTCTATTATTCTAGAGATGATTGGTGATATCAATATGAATGGGTATTGCACAAAATATACGTAATAGAAACTAAACTCAAACTATTGATCAAAACATTAACTATTTGGCAAATGATCTGTTTACGAATTGATAAATAAGTAAACATGTTAAAATATAAGATGATAAACTAAATTGTCCCGATGGCGGCCCTGGCCAGTGCTACACCTTGTCCTGAAAACCCTGGGTGCCAGGAAGGGATTTCTGGTCACCATGGTAACTTGGTGGTTTCTCGAGCCCTGAAGCAAACATACCTGTAATGATTGCCTTTGGTTTATATGGTGTCGGTGTACACAGCGCTTAAATATGTATGTATGTACATTCGAAGGGTCTGGCAGAACTAGAACTCGAAGACAAAGCGAAACATTAGGTAACGAGGGCACTGCTCGCAAGTTTACAATGTAGAGGGAATGGGGTCAAGAGAAACACGGAGAGTGCTGTAGATGGATGGCAACGGAGAGAAATGTGTGGGGGCCAGGAGTATGAGAGATGTCCGCTGGAGAAAAGACCGAATGGAAAGGTTTGGACTACCAGCGGGTAGGGAAGGGACACCAAGGGTCGGTGCTCTCAACTGGTCAAGAGATTAAGGTGTGGATAGATCCAGTGATAAGCGGTCTCTATATCGTAAGACAGGAGGGAGAGCAGGATAATGGCGATGGAGGAATGTGTTGGAGGCTTTATGAGGGATGTAAGAGAGACTGTTAAATATACCGTTGGAGTGGACAAGGAGCAGTAAGAGGGCAGATATAGGAGATATTAGGGGGTTAGTGGAGCAGGAAATAGAAAAAAAACATATAAGAGAAGACGGATGTGACAAACTACCGTATACCATACTGGAAACCCAGGGCCAAAGGGTTAAATTTGCACAGAAGCAGAAAAATACTATACAAAACTTGTAGATGAATACGGAGATCTCCTGGTGCAGCCTGGATACCGTTTGCAGATGTGGAGCGGTTTGCTTGGGGTTCAGTTGCTGGGATGTTGTGGGAAGGAGGAGGAATCTTGGTGTTCTTCTTTAACAATTTAATTGTCTTTCTTTCATCATTTTTCATGATTTATATTTGATCCGTTTTTGGGGGTGGGGTGAGTATAGCTGTGTGGTGTTTAAGTTCCATCGTAAGTTATACTATCCCTTACATCAGATTTTATTAGACTAATAGGAGAATTTCAGCCTAGCATCCTCGCCCCACACGGATTCTAAAGATGATATGTAATAAATAATAGAAAACCGTTTTTAGTAAAGTAATGTGGCAGCAGGTCTAATGACCGTATTCCTGCATATCCAGAGATTTGTGTTGAAATTGTCCAGGAAATAAATAATTACAGAAGAGCCGATCCACTCTGTTTACGGCAAACACAGCTGCCTTAGTATTTGGCCGACACCTGGTAATGACGCCTGTGCTTTATTGTGGCTGTAGCAGCCGTGACAAACACACCGCCGGTGGCTGTCGGGGTTATACAGTGCTGTCACCCCAAGCAACGAACACGCGGTGATAAATTTACGTTTTCCCGCTTCATACGGATACTGATTTGTGTTTTAAACCAACACTTCTAACCCAGTCCTCGCGAACACAAAGCACTGCGGATTCTCAGGATATCCCGGTGTATCGTTCATCCTCGGTAGTCGGTTACGTTTTATGGCTATATTGTCATTTCTCCACTTACCGAGCAACTTTTATTATTTTTTTATTATGAGTTTATAGTATTGTGTATGTGAAAATTTGTTTGCCACACATGGACACCTATAATAGAATATTTGTATTTATTTCTGGAAAATGTCTCAACAGTTCTACCTGGCCTTGTATGTAGTAGGTCACCAAAGGGATCGCAGTTTCCAGAGTTCGGTCTTAAGACCGTAATCAGTAGCTGGAAAGATGGTTTCCATTCATCTATACTAGTGTGTCTTACATAATAACTAATATATATAATATATAATATATGCTGGTGTATGACCAGATCACTGTAGACTTGCGTTCTGTCCAAGGTGATGTGCCATGTAGATATAGACCCAAGCGCCCCCACATGTCTTTTAGAATAACTGAAGTCATTATTTATTAAGACTTGGGCTATTGGTTTCTTAATTCCATTACTGCTTTGGAGAGATTTCTTTTAAACGGGAGGTGTTATTTTTATCTTAACTAACCAGGACTTTTTGTCCTGAAGTCCTTGAAGTAACTGAATTCCGAGAACATGAACTTATGTTTCTCCTGCAGCTGTATGCGTAAGAGGTTTTCCTAAATGTATATTTTGGTTTCTTAGCTGTGTAAACATCATTACATAGCTTTGTCTAACACTATTTGGGGGAAGTATCTTCAGACATGTCCAGTACTATATTTGTTTGATTATACAGAATGAGCGCAACTTGTGTTGCTGCGGGACTTACGATGCCCCGTGTTACCCCGCATGCCCACAGGCTACGATTAGCCATCCATTGAAGAAATATGAATGAGTGCCTTTCGGTGGTTATAAATTTCATCTATGTGCGTCTCCCCAGCCCAGTGCATGTACGCCATATTTGCGTATTGTGTTTTTATTATGCTGGCGCTGATTAACACAAAATCAAATGGTTTTGTGGTTGTGGTGCTTCCTTTTTTTTGCTGAAGTGCAAATTCCGTGTTAACAGACCAGCAGTCGTCATAGTTATTCATATCCTCTTGGACACGGCCCTGCTTACTCATGGTGAATCTGACCCCATCGCCGCGCGTGTTCAGCGTTAAGTAAAGCAACACTTTAGATGGCCTTTATGGCATTCGTTTCAATGCTAATGATAATTTTAATGCACGGTCGGTGATTTAGCAGAGAGAGAAATCTATAATCCAGTTTTAATCTACAGTGCAATAGATTGTATTGGAGCATAACATAAAAATGTGAGAATACATTGACCTTTAATCATAACGGGTGTATATCCCCTGCCTGATCTGAGTTACTGTCCCCCAGGAGAGGCAGATGTGCGTCGGTTGTTCGCTTATATAGAATAAATTTGCCTTCCATTATGGGAGCGATCCGTCTGATGTTGATGGGAGAAGCAGGGAAATATACGCTTGAGTTGCTGTCGTACGGCTGTGCTTTCAAAAGACTTTAATGTCATTAAACTGAATATAGCAAACTATGCAGTGTGATGTAAATGCAGGTATTAGTGTTTTTAGATCCAAAACGTGATTACATTTTTTATTGGCCATGTTATTGCTGTACAGAATACCATTTACCTGCTATAACTAATTGAGTGAACATTTGGCTCAGTCTGGCCGAGCCGGCTATAACCCTTCATCCCCTTTAACGTATCTTTACGTTGTGGACGCGTCTGGCTCGCCGGTTTATGTCTCCGCTGATGCTGGCTGCTTTGCCAACCTGTATTATTTGTAGGCACAATGTGTACGCTAACAACAACTCAAAATCAACTATGCAAAGGAATTCACAAAGATCGTCTCCGTGGTTTTATAACATACCCAATGTTACATTACTTGGTTCCGATTAACCCATTAAAAGCAGGAAGGCTGTTTGATTTTGCATGGGATGATAACATTATTTCCCATTATGCCTTTCCATTTGGACACACCAAAATGTGTCCGATATCTATATATATCATATAGTGTGTGTGTGTGTGTGTGTATGCTGGAAGCACGTTCTCGTAGTTTTACTCATTTGAATTGTACTCCACTAGTGCAAATAACGAGGGGCAAACTCAAAATATTGGTCATGATTTTTGGAAACCCTTCATATGCCTGTGATTTTTAAATATATTTGGAATTTCCAGGTAAATATTAGAAGGCCCGCTTTATGTTATGTAACCAGACCACAATATCTGGAATCAAAAATGCTCGGAACTGATTAAATAGCAAAGGAAGCATTTGCCTAAATCCTTGTTTGTTTGTGGCCCTTGAGGTCTGGCGTTCGATGTTATGACCCTGAACTGGTCATTGAGGTAGAAAAAGCTACGTTCTGAAATGAATTGCTCTGGGGAACACAATGCCTAGCTTGCTTTATTCTATGTGCTGTATTATTAAAGTATCATCCTCTTTGGCTTCGTTCCAGGGGCGCTGACCAAAGTCCGAGAGAGTAAGAAGCACGTGGAAGAAGGCAAGATGGAGCTTCAGAAAGCTAGCGACATCCAAGAACGCTGTAACGTTATTTCCTACGCCACCCTGGCGGAAATACATCACTTTCACAAAATCCGAGTGAGGGACTTCAAGTCGCAAATGCAGCATTTCTTACAGCAACAGATCGGTTTCTTTCAGAAGGTGACGCAAAAACTGGAGGAAGCTCTTCACAAATACGACGCGGCTTAGGACGTCCGTGGCGACTCTGAACTTATTCTCCCCATTTAGGGGATGGTTTATTGAACTTGGGGCCGTATCCACCCCTGCAGAAGAAACAATCCGTTGCCAATAATTGGCGTTGGTACACGAATAGTCGTACAAATATCTTTTGGCATACTGTGATGCAGAAACGTGGAACTGTACGTCCGTTCCATATAGTTCCAGCATAGCACATTTGTATTTAAATTATATTCTCTATCCCTACACTACCGTTGTACCTGTGTTCTGGAATGCTAAGTATCACGTTCACGCAACGTATATTATTACGGTGCATACTTCCAATCAGACTCTGATTAACACATGTAACACTTTGTTGCCTTTTTATACTCTTACATCTGGATTTAACAGATCCTCTGTTTACAAAACTTCTACTTGAGCAACTATTCTATTTTGTGCCTTCTTTAGCATTTTTTTTCTAGTAATAAATTCATATTTTATCATGGAGTATCATTCCAGTACTGAGCGCAGCACATTTTGTTTCTTTTAACATCTGGGCAGCGTTCCTTCACATTCTTCTTGTTCAAGGAGAGGTTGTTTGGCAGTGTCAGAGGGGCGCTAAATCATGGATCGTACGTTACTGCAAGTGGAGGCATACGGGAAACTGATAAAACATGGAAAAGCGAAATATCGCAGGTGGATGCAGAAATACTTGCTACCCTCTCCTCCATTATTGGTTTCTAGAAGTTGTTTACATGCATGCCGGTAAATGAATGGGTTAAAAGAGTATAATATTAAAGTGTAACGGTGACTTACTTGTTAACAGTTTGATGTGACTTGGAATGATGGCTCAGCTGTTAACCGGGAGATGACACAATTATCAGCTACTTAATGAGTTTGGTCGGCGGCGGTAGAGACTAACGGTAGCACTGTGTTTACATCTTATTTCAAGTGCAGAGTTCGAGGCAAACTGTTATTGGGTATGAGCACAATTCTATTTAATGCTTTAATTTTTATTTATTTTAGTAACCAACCTTTATATATACATATTATTATTATTTTTTAATTTTTTTGGTGCATTGACCTTTTTTTGGAATATTTACATTTCGCAATAATCTGCTTTTATTTTTTGTGTCTCAGACCACTCCAGTATATCGGTACCACACATGGTGGTGCTAGCTCGAGCTTTTAATGCTTCTTTTATAGAAACAATTATTTATATGCATAACTTTTTAGAGCGCTTCCTTTTTCACTTTACGGCGTGGACGGGGAATAACACCAGCACGCTTAACACTAGAATTCCATCCCAAATGATTTAGGTGTCCCTCTATTCTAAGCCATCGGTGTTATTGGGGCTGTGGGTGGGAATAGCAGCTACACCTAACTGCAATCTTCAACGAAAACCACCTAATGTGCCTTATGGGGAATGAACCCTGATTATTCGAGGACTCAAGGCCACAGTTTGCTTATAATGTTTGGGTTTACTCCACCTTGAATGTTATAAGTGTATCATTCTGTACTTTTGATAGAGGACACTCCTGTTACATTATAGCAAATGTAGAGCCGCTTTACAGCCTGGGGCAGTTTGTGTTTCCATATTATGATATGGAATGTTTCCTTTCTGGAAGGATCGTTGGGGATATGGGCTGAGAATGTCGTTGTATACAGCGACATACCATTTGATATGGAAAGTATCCCATTCTGATAATAAAGGCTTGGGCACAACGCCCTGCTGTCTAGTTCACAGCAATGAAACTCAATGACTTGAATGTTCCACATGGACTGTTGGAGACCTAGTAAAGCATGATACAAGTCTGTGTCTTGAGACTTTAATATGTAAACCCCCCCCCCACGATCTATTGGGTCCATTAGTAAGCCTCTAAGGGTTGTACAAGCCAGACGGCTTGTTCTCATCCATTTTATAACAATTTTTTTTTAGAGAAATCCTAATACTCAGGCATATTATGCTCCACGGGGGCAGGGTTTGTCATGTGTTGTATAATAAATTCAGCTGCTATATCCTCACTTTATTCCCTGCAGTATTACACTCAGATTCATGTTCCTAGCATCCTACCTTGGCTGTAAAATACACAGAGTGGACCTTTCGTGTTATGTGAAACTTTCCTATTTAGGTTTTTTATTTTATTTTAACTAAACTGTTTGAATAGAACATCTAAGCTAACTGGCATGTGCTTCTTATTTCATTCTGTAATTAACACTTTCCACTTGTTACATTGTGTGATTAATGTGGTAACATTTCCAATGGTAATTAAAAATCCAACAATGCTTGCATCTGCGCATGTTTATTTTTTTTCCTTTTATGTTTTGTATGTTTACATTCACCAGGAATGTTGAGATTTCTCAATTCTGTTTGTCTTGCACACAAGTAAAGGCGACTTCCTCCTTTTTTTCTAGAAATGCCTTTTGTGTATGTTTTGCTTCTTTAAGTGAACGAGCCCTTCTCCAGATGTAACAAAAACGTAACGATCCGTGAGCTGTGTGACATTCTGCATGGATCTGCTGAGTGTGTAACCAGCCTGTGTGTGTTACTGTTTTACATCCATTCCATCATTCTAGTTAATGATGGGGGCTGCTTAGGTAAATTCTCCATTTCACAAATGACTGCATTGAATTTACTAGATCCAGGTTTGTGTTGGACACTATTCAGAAAAGGTATGATTATTTTATGTCATGTGTATGGTCAGGAATTATTAGTTCTCGTGGTCCATTTGAAATTAAAAAAAGAGAATGACATCTTCCAAACAAATCAAGAAGTTTACCCAACTTAAGGTGCACATGTGTATGTACTCTCTGTCCTACAATATTTCCAAAGAATTTCCCCCAATATGCACAATCCAAGACTTGAGTAGATTATCTTCCATAGCACCCTCCTTATGGATCAAATAGGAAGGCAGTGTCTGGCACCTGTCCTCAAGGTCTGTCAAAAAGATGCTATATTTATTGTGTTTTACCTTTTATTCATTTGGACAATTATCTCCCTGCATCAGCAAGGAATTTTTACATATTACGTAAAATTGGACCTAAGATCCATCTGTTGGCAAATTTTTAGGCCTAGGAGGTCTATAACTGCAAAGCTGTTCTGTTCAACATTTCTGGCGTTGGCCAATCCTATAAAACTCATCAGAAGTGTGGCACTGGGCATAATTCATGTTTATATAAATTACAACATTATCGAGAAATTTCTGTATGTTGATCATGCAGTCTGCACACCCCGGTCCTTCTTGATGGAACAGCTGAATGAGGATGAGCTGCTCTGCCTTTCAAACCTCTTATTTATTAAATAAACACCAATGGCAGTCCTGACCAATGTTAAGCTGGTTTGAGGTTTTTTTCCTGGTTTTAGAAAATCAGTAAAAAAAATAAACTGTAAAATGAGTAGGTTCGGTAGCTTAAAATACATACTAAAGGGGATGTGCTTTATTATAGCAAATATACCAGATGGAGACCTTTTTAATGTTTTGAGCATAGTTAACTTAATCTTTCGGCCATGCCACAGGCTCCACTAAAATATTTTCCATCTAATTTAAATGCTGCGTCAAAAAAGAAATATAATTCTTTACTAAATCTATACAATATTGTAATTTAATCTCTGTGCTGCGTGTTTGGTATTTAACACACTGCTATACACAGCCGTTAAACCATGTTTTAAGACTACAGGAGAAAAAGTAGATCCAATTACTGGTGATTAAATGGTCCTTGGCAACATCGTGTTAATCTTCTTTAAGTATTACAAGGCAGAATAGCATTATGTGACTTTTCCAAAACCAGCATGAGGAATTTATATACCCAGAGCCAACGTCTGATCTATTGGAACGCAGGAAAACAAAGTAAATGGCGCCAGTTGAATATTTTTCCATAGTTAGAAAATTTTATTCTAACCACTTTAGGTGCTCCAGATCCCCTGTTAAGATCCTGAGAATGTTGGGAGTTTGTCTCCAAGAAGCTGAAGCTGAATATATACCACCTGCCCCAGACTAAAAGATATAAACATGGACTTCAAGTCTGTATTGCAAGGACCTTCAAGGCGGTCTTCAAGTTGATACATGGAGTGTGAAAGAGAAAGTTATGTCTTTGTAGGGCACATGTACACAATGGGGCGGCGGAAGGTAAGCTTACTTGATGTTTCTACAGATTAGATAAATCATGTAAGATCTGCAGCATTTATTACATGGAAAGTAATGAAACATTAGCAAATATGTATTTGCATATGTAAAAGAATGCATTGTACCGCTAACAAGAGTTTACTGTAAGTCATTGTTGTTGCTCTCCCTTCTAGTTAAAGAACATGTAAATATCAAGTTTATTTTCATACAGAAACAGAATTTGACGGCAGAGTAGAATCATTCTACCAATTTAGTCTGCCCATTTATCCTTGTTTAAGGACTCAAACTTAAATACATTGATGGTCTCATCTTAGATTCAGGATAGTCATTGGCGTGTCATATCGGCTACCACTTCTGCCAGGAGACTGTTCCACATATCTATCACCACCACAGTAAAGTAAAATGTCTAGAAACATGTAGACCTTTAAATTCATCTTTTCACACTGTATATTAGAATAATTTATCAGGATTCTCACATTCTATACAGCTTTTCGGATTGCAGAATACTTTTGATGTAAAAGAAAATCCCCTGGCGTCACGGTCTATAGCCAACATTGGTTTATGATTTAATACATGCAAACAGCACCCCGGTTGTCAATGTTTCGCTTACATGTAGTGGACCTTGTCTACAAAAGCATCAACTTAAAGGTCCATTATAAATGAATTCAATCTGTCTGTTGTGACATCATAAACAATCTTGGAATGGAAATGATTTTATTTCACGTTGGTTTATTAAATACTGTGGAAGTGGAACTAGAATAGTGACGCTTTCAAGGGGTATTGATGTGGTCTCCTTGTATTTATTATTATAGGGGGTTTATTCACTAAAGGGAGAGTTGTGTTTCTGCTCCCTTGACTTAACTATACATTATAAAGGGACTTGCTTCTCCTACAGCAAGTGCATGGCTGGCCCTGTATAATGTATAGACTCCTTTTAAACATTGATTACATTATATTGGGTAAGCTCAGTCCTTGACACTGGGGAAAACGTGTTAATGTTGACCCTTTGTAATGTAAACTGAAGTCAACGAGATGAAACCACAACTCTCCATTTAGAAAATAGACCACTAACTGTATTGTTCATGTGTGGATAAACACTAATGAACACTGTTAGGTTGATAGATTCCCTTTAACAGCGAAAGTTACAATGCCTTTTGGGATCTAGTGTGGTTTCTAGAAAGATCAAAATTGGTATCGTGAGGACTGACGTAACGGTTAAAGGAAAACGTTGATTCACTGGGAGCGGCTGTTATATAAAACGTACATGCATATTATATGTACATACAATGCAATTGAATCACAAGATTAAAGCTATGGAAAATTTGACTATCTCCTGCAAAAATAGCTCAGCCAAGTTGTTAGACGCGGTATGTCAGCGTTCCAGAAATAAGAGGTTTATTTGAGTTACAGGGATAAGAGAGAGAAACAAAGGCGAGAGCGGGTATGGCAGTTTCCCTTCAGCTCCTGGTGATAATAAGCAGGAAACAACAAGATAAAGAATGCTTGTTCGGGCTGACCTTTGGCTTAGGAGGCCATTAACCGGAAAGAGATGTTCCCTTAATGTGTGGATGCCACCATTCCACGAGTCCACATTGGTTCCAACCGAAAATGCCCTGCCATTGTACCTTCTAGTTTAGTAGAGAAGACCTTGGAGCAGCCACAAGTTCCTAGTTTAATGTGGAACTTAACACAGAAAGGGAAGCATGCCCTAAAATCCGAGCCATAAATAGTGGGGATTTTGTCACATAGCCATGTTAAGTTAGATAGGACTCACCGAAATTGAGATGCTTTAAAGTAGTGCTGGGCTAAGCAATATACGGCAATGTAGTGTGACGGAGTACCCAATATTTATGCCTCAGGTTCTGTTAAATAATATTTGCTGATCTTTTGCTTTGTTTAGTTTCACTGAAATTGCCATGGTAGGGTTCTTTACATTACAGCTTACCACCCAGGAAGTACAATTTCAGTACTTTAAGTAACATTTTGCCTTAAATTAGTGGGGTTTATTCACTAAACGGAGAATTTGCAGGTTTGAGTTGAGATTTTCATGACTTCATTTCCCTATTCATAAAGAACAGCCAATACTGGCAACTTTTCTTCAATAAGGTGGTCTAAGCTGGCCCTATATAATGCATAGTTCATTAGGTGATCTGCAACGGGAGCCCGCTGGGGTTGGCCCTTCTTAAGGAATGGTGACGTCAAGGAGATGAAACCACAATCCTCCTTCCAACTCTTCCTTTAGTGAATAGATTCTGCTATCAAAAAATGAGTGAGGTAAGTAAAAAGAACACCGAGTCTGTTTTATTTCTGTTTGCTGCATATCGCATGGTATTTAGAGCAGCAAACAATATCTCATGCTGCTCATATATCTCCCCCCTCCCTGTAAATAAACAGCCAGTCATACTTTATGACTTTCACTGAAATAAATACTATCCCTCGGGCAATAAACTAAACCAGCTGCATTGTATAGGTCACTGCAGGGGCTGATAGATGTCTTTTATTGGGTTTCCACCACTTGGGACATTCCTAGAGGCATTGGTACAATTTAAAGGCACAGTTACACTTGGACTGAACATTTATTAAGCTCTCCAGTATGTTCGGTGAATATCCCTTAACAGATTTGTGATTTAATTCTTACCAATGAAGGTTTAAATGTATAGAAGAAAGTAAAGAAACCTTTAAGATGTAACAACACATTAGTTCCTGATATTGTGTCACATGGAAAATGTTCCCTAAATAAATATGAATTATGGGGCAAACGTTACATGCCTACAGAATCATTCAATAGTAAGAGGAATTACGTTTCTGTTTTATTTTGTTTCTACGGTTACAGTTAATTATGAAGTTATTAGCATACCTGGGAAGTCTCCAGGTTTGGCCCAGGAAGCACATCTTTTCCGCTTCTCTGGGTCAACACCTGAATCCTCCGAGTCGCGGGAGCAGGTCTTGACGCGCCCCACTTCTTGCCCATTCGCCCTTTAAACGGTGGTGTTTTCCACGAAGTCACCGGGAACGCCCACCAACCTCAGTGAGCAGTCTTGGCCGCGTCCCGCAAGGGTAGGCTCTGGATAGCTGCAGCCCGCAAGTTCCCAGGTATGGTTATTGGTAAATTCACTAATAGGTTGAATCCAAGTCCAAAAATTACAATTTAACATGATGTATGCATTTTTGAAGGCTAAATTGCAATCAACACAAAATCCATTACAGTAAAAAAAATGACTGTGCAGTGGGTATTATAGTCATGTCAAGGCACAACCTCCAGACGTGCTGCTTCTGCTCTTGGTGGCAACGCAGATGGGAAGATGTCCTGACAATATGGGTAGAGATAGAGACATTTCCCTGGGACTTTGTAGAAGGGAAGAAACCTCATTACTGTTCGTTGTATTCTCATACCTACATAACCCAGGACTGGCAGTAAAAACACACGGAAAATCCACTCTCTGCATATGGCTACACTGAAGAAGAGCCAACCGCAACATGTTACTCTGCCCCTGGATCCAAACCCTAATTTAATTCCGCCGGCCACATAGCTAGATTATTTATTTGCCCTGAGAAGGGTGTTGGCAGGAGAACTGCATTATCATCCCATGGAGTTATATTTACAGAATGAAGCCACTAGCCCGGTCAGTTCAGGTCCATGAATAGCTTGGTTTACACTGTGTGAATCATACTTAAATCTCGAAAGGATTTCTCGAAAGGCACCTGACTAATTGACCTATGTGTTATGCAGGGCCCGCACTGCCCTCCTCACAGAGGAATTTACCAGAAATATGGCCCTTTGTAATGCATAGTGAATTCAGAGAGCTGAAACCACAAAGCTCCTTCCAACTTTCACTTTAGAGAACAAACCCTTTTGTGTCATCTCCTTGTGGTTGTTACTCTCTATCTATAGGGTACTAGTAAATCAAGACATTATAGTCATCCCAGTCATCCAAAACTGGGTCGGCCACCTGGGGTCAAGGATAAAAGCCCCCCCCCAACCAAGTCCACCAAAACCAGACCAACATCCATTGTTATAGCATGGGTAATAAATTCACTCCCTTGCACTCATGCTCTCTCACTGCTCCTGATGCGCGTCTGCAAAAGGATGGAGCTTCCGACACACCATCTCCCTCGAACAGGGGAACGGGGCAGAGGCTGTACCTGATGGCTCTTTACAGAAGGCCGGATAGGTAGATTCGCACAGGTGCAGAAACGCTTCTCTTTCCCCACAAATCTATCTTAAAAGACCAGGCGTTGAGGGGCAATTAGATAGTAGGTAATGCAGATGTTCATTATGCTACATGAGGATATGCATGAAACGCCTGCTACATAATTCTTGTGTTGCTTTTTACTTGCATTGCCTGCATGGATGATAAGCAGCGATGTATAGTAATTGTGTGCTGTCTTAGGCCAGACTCAGGGCAAAGCCTCCACCCCTCAAGAACAACCACCATGACTAATGTCTTCTCTACTGAGCATTGGGATTTGCATCATGTCCCGGCTCAGAGAGACCATTATGTACAACATACTAGCGTGCTGGTTGCATACCTCCATAGTGTTAATGGGCTGGTGGGGGAGGTCAGGGATCTTCCTTGTAATCGGCACACGGAGCAGCGATCCAGCAGGGAGTCTCATCACCTTATAGAGCATTATATACTGAACAGACTAGATGGGCCAAATTGCATTTACATATCCTGAAATTCTATATTCCTATACATTTTCCTCGTATTTAAAAGTAAATATCTCCCAATTAAGCATCAGGCAATCCCTATATATCTCTACATCTGTTCTAGCTTTGCTTGATATTTAACATTTCTTCTCCAGGGATAATCTAAAATGCTAAACATACAATTCTCTTTTTTCAAACAATTACCAGCCTCCTGTAATATTTCTGGAAAGCGATGAAAATGCCCAAGTGGAAACCTACCATTTGTAAATGCCAGAACGATTCATTGCTTTAGGGTTTTTGGAAATTACTATTTCCAACCACAAGGAATAAAGAAATGTTTCTGTAGCGTTTAGGAACAGACTGAAAGTGTTCTTTGTTCAGATAGTTCTTAATAGTAAATTCATTTGAACGAAAGCTTTTGTATAAAATAATAACACAGGGCCGCCAAAAATAAAGCATACAAAAGTTATATTTTTTTCGGAAAGAAAGATGAAATGGAAAATCTACACAAATAACAAACTAATATAATCCAACCAAAAAGCAGCATGGAAACTAAGTCATTATGACGACATTAATAAATAATTACTGGGCATGTACAAATAAGCGCCATAGTGATAACATTGTGTAAGGACATTTGCAAGCAAAATTGCAAATTACAAATTGACGTTGGCAATTGTGAATAGTTCTTCAGGCTGTGTTGTACTTGCATTTGCAGTAAAATCTGCACACAAATTGTATAAATTTGTGTGTGCACACAACTTATTGAAACATATATCAAAATGGAATAAAGTGTTGCAAAAAGTAAGCAGGGTGCTGGGTTGTGTAATGAGAGGCGTTAGTAGCAGGAAGATGGAGGTGATTCTGCCACTTTACAGATCTCTGGTCAGACTCCACATAGAGTATTGTGTACAGTTCTGGAGACCTACAGAAGGATATCGACATCTTGGAAAAAGTTCAGAGGAGGGCTACAAAAATGGTGAATAGTTATTCAAGATTATTAAAGGAAATTATCTGAAAAAAACAAAGGGATCTCAATATGTATAGGTTGGAGAAAAGAAGAGAGAGAGAGGAGATGTAGTAGCAAAGTACAGGAGGGGCAAAAGTTTAGATGTAATGGAAGATTGTGTAAGATAAATGGAACATCCTTCAATCTGAAGTGGTAGAAGTTAATACAGTGAGGGATTTTAAATATATGAAGGATTTTTACAAACATAAAGCTATCCTAAATCTAAGTCAATATCAAGGACCAATTAAGATATGAATGACTTACCTCCCTCTTTGTGGGGGTTCCCTGCGATGTCCTCACCATTGGACTGCTTCCAGTGGTAATGGAGGTCTCCATTGGAGGTTGTAATGGAGGTCTCCCTCAGCCAGTGAGTCTTCTGGGGTAGCAGGTCACACACGCACATAAAGTGCTGACTGTGCGTTTGTAACCTGGAATGACCTCCTTTTTGACCCGGACTTCCTATTTTAAGACTAGGCCTTGACCCCACTAGCTTTGTGACTTCTGCATTTGTGATTTAGAAATAACCCCTTTTGTCCTCTGCTTGAGACTTTGACCTGACCCACACTTTCTCTACAGATTTTGCTGCTGTTGCTTCCAGTTTTCTGACTCCTCCGGCCTTGCTCACTAGTCCTACGTCTAGCAGAAGGAAATCATGAATGCCATTAGGTTTTATTTTAAATTCTAACTTTTACAGTTTTATTTTCACTGCTTCAAGACGGTACATCTGTTTGAAATTCCCAATTATTTGCTCCTACGTTGCCCATAAAGCTTTCAAAACATTATCTTTATTTCACTCTTGAAATATGAAACAGAAAAAAACAGTACATAGCCTTTGGTGACAAAAGAGTTCTGGGTGGGTCATCATTATTTTAATTGTGTGGGCAGAAGCTGTAGAGTTTACCTGGAAGAAAAGAGTCAATGGGAAAAAAAATGCCTTTTGTGTTGCTGCAGGGGAAGGAGAGGGCAGTATGCATTTGTTCGAGGTATGGAGACCAGTAGAACTAGCTTTGGGCTCTACATAGGGCACATGAGTCATGCATCAAGGATTTAAGTGTTTTACTTATAATGGAGGCAAGTGGTCATGGTTTGACCGGTTCTACCAGTTCCTACTGTATGCACACAGCCCACCCACTTCCAGCTTGGGGCATTAGTGAACCAACATATAATTGTGTTTTAGGGTATTTGTTGAGTAAATGTAGCATAAACTAAATCAATCAGTATTCTTAAGGTTTATGGATATATTAAAAGCACATTTTCTATGTGATAATGTTAGGTTACTGGGATCTCAATGCAAGTATGGGTTAAGATCCCTATAGTAGACATCTTGAGTAATATTGCAATCTTGGAGCTTTGTTACCCATTGATTATTGGGTTCAGAGATACAAGTGAGGGAAAGAGTTTTGAGTTCCTTTCTACTTTAACTGGATTTATGAACTCACCTGGCTAAAAAACCTCTAAGTTGGTTTATCCAGAGCAAAATATACTTCACACCTGAGTTGTACCCTTGCCTATTTTGTTATCCTGTCAAAGAATTCAGCAACCGAACCCAGCAGGCATCTAACATATGAACTTTCTAATCCTTACATACAATTTTGCTTTTCACCCAGAAGTACTATAGACTTCCAGCAATGGCAAAAGTGTATAAAATGCACAGTACACCAGAATCAAATCGGATCCCAATCTAATATGTATGTAACATGATATATGCAGTACGTAATGTAAAGTGCTAAAGTCTAATATTTCATTGAGAAAGAAAGGTGCAGTCGTTATAATGATTTAAAGTGACTCTAAGCTCTCACACAGAGCATTTCCTGGTTAAAAAAAAAATGATTGTTATGTTATGGTGTTAAGAATTCCACACTTGTTTCTATGTTTCTTAAACCTGCCAAATATTAATTTCTCTTCATTTTGTAAAGATTCTTGTCACCTATAACTGTGCTTTGGAAAGCTTGCTTGCTCAGCGTGGTAGACAGTTTCAGGGAATTAACCTGTCCAGTACCAGACAGCAGTAGTTTCATAGAATTGACCCATCTTTTACCATACATAAGCAGTTTCAGAGAATGAATCCTTCTATTACCAAACATGAGCCGTTTCAGGGAATTAACCCCTCTATTACCAGACATTACACACACAGTCTCACAAACCGAGTCACATATACACGCAGTCATACACATACATATAATAATTACACTGGGCTCTGTGTGAAAGAGAGGCTTCTGAACATATGCATTCCTTACTTTAATCATTATATAATTTATTTCATACACTCAGCTACTAAATGTAGATTTGGAAAGGTTAAACATTGGAAGTTAAGTATTAAATGTTAGGACTCTGGAAACATGGAACCTCTAGAAATTGGAAATGCCATCAGAATAAATGCATTTCTGACATTATTTGGCTCCATTCACATACGTAATATCCAAAGAAAACAGGCAAAGTCCGTTTTTCTTGCCATCGGTTCATTTTGCCAAAGTATTTGCTGCAGATTCTCACAGTGAGTTGCTGTGTGATCGGTTTGTCAAACTAGGCTCTAGCGGGGCCTGCTATAGAAATCAGTCAACTAGATCCCTGGCAAGCAACAAGAGATGCTTTCAGAAATTTCATTATGTGAAATGTTGGTTTGGACAAATCTTGTTCTTGGATTGCAGCTATTACCATCATCAGGCTGCATACAATGTAAGCCTTTGCCCTGCATCATAACTTTGGACTGCAACTCCCACAGTCTAAGTCTGGAAGTGGTTAAGCATTGTGGATATTGCAGTCTAGTAACAGGGGGGATTCAAATGCCACATGGAGAGTTAGATATATATCCAGAGTTACTTTTTTATAGCACCACCAAAGCAATGATTTAAAGCAGTGGGAGCAAGTCTGTGTCCCCGGAGCGGCATCAGCCGACTGCAAACAATACTCCCTACTGTGCTACAACCCACTTCAAGCCCCTACAAGCCCTGGAAGAGGGGAGGTTTGGGATAATCTACCGGAGATCCCAGGTATGCCTGCGAGGCTCGTTTTTAGATATGGAGGGGACGACATCTGAATGTTTTGTTTACCAAATGTACCCAAATTAAATATCCAAAAAATGATCGCAAAACAATAAAATATGAAATTTAGATGTTCTTTTTATTTTTTATTTTTAATGCATGATTAAGTTATGGTAAATGCAGGAAAAGTGGCACTTCGTCTTTGTGGGTGAGGCCTAGACAGGATTTTCAGGGAATATGGTAACGTTGGCTAAAAGACTAAGCTGAAATGGGAAGGGTTAACATATAGAAACCCAAGGGACCCTTGGAAATGCCCCATTCTAGGCATGGAGCCATCTACCTTAAGGCCAGCCTGATTCCTTTGTGTCAAACGATTGCTTTGTATTCCAGCAGTTACTGTTGCCATGCTATATTTTTCTGTATGCAAATACCGTATGATTTATGTTTTCATTTACCGGTAATTATTATCATGCGTGAGTGGATATGGTTGAAAGCCTCTCAAGTAGAAGTAAGAACTGATAACATGTTTTGTTTTTAAAGCGGATATTTTGTTCTTTCTATTTACAGTCAAATAAATGACTCTCAAGAATGTAAAAAATGCTCGTAAAGAAGACCTCTCCGGAAGCCGACAGGATGTGTTAAAATGGTTTTTAAGCATCAGATTTTCCATGATAAGATTATTATGGATAGAACTTACATTATTATTTAATTTTTAAATTATATTAATCAGATAGCATTGAGCTGTTACCTAGGACTATCTTTAAAGGGAACTCTACAATACTGGCATTAACATTTTCCACTGCAAGAAATGAAAGAATTCATAAGAATACCTTTAATGTTTACTGCCTTCTTGGTTGCAGGGATCCGCTGCATTTGTTATGATTCGCATCGCAATTTCATCTCCTTGGCTGTGTGTGCTCGGAGTGGTGCTCCGGGCAGAATCTGTCTACATAGGTAGATATTTTGCCTGGGCCCCTACTGCAGGTTGGTACAGCTGCTTCCTACACACAGTCTACCCCAGCGGGCGAGGGACTGGCCATGGAACAGATAGGGCAACTTCCAGGGAGCCATTATGCCTGGGCCTATTCTTTTGAATTGTATAGAGCTCCTAGTTTCACATTCCTTTCCGTACGAATGTGTTTTCATGCCAAAGTTTACCATTTTGGTAAATGAAAAACAAATGTGCACAACGCTGAAATCTTCTTTCATTCGTTCAGCGCCGCGGCTGCCATTTTAACTACAGTAAGAGGAGGAGAATCACGCCAACTTAATTTAACTTCTTCACTTTTATTTCTTGTTTCCATGGCAACCCAGACAGACAAATGGGATCTCCAAAAATGAAAATGTAGGACAAATATCGTCCGAACAGAAGACAGAGATGGACGAATTTCGTGGCTAGGAAGATTTCCCCCCCCAAAAGCGAACATGAACTTTCCGCTCAGACCTTTGGCCTTAAGTCATTAAAATGCCTGGAGCAACCTGAGCTCCAATTCAGGTACTGACCCTTAGACCGCCTCTCCTGTTCCTGCAGTAGGGTTGTTGGCCGACCGTAAACAGTTAAAAAGGCTAACTAATAAAAATGCTGATCAATGTATCAATAAAACATATTCACATTCATTAACTTAATAGAGGTATAAGTTATGCATTCATTGCCATTGCTGTCAGCCATTTTTATAGATTTGACCTTCAATAAAATAAGGTTTTCCGCCTTCGGTAGAAATGTTTTTTATCTGATTAAATCTGTACTTTGCAAAAACCACTCCAAAATAACTGGCACATAATTACATCTTTATTTGATTACGGGAAGTGTGTACAGTTCATCGTGTGATATAACTGATCTGACTTTATCTGATATCATATAATGTATCCATAAAGAGATCATCAGGAAGCGCAGAGAGAGAGAGTCAGACAATGTAACTGGATACAGGTAAGTGAGATTATCGGCAGACTTCACATATTCTGGGACATCAGCCAAGCCACTTACTTCAACCCCCTGCACCTTAATGGACTTTAATGACAATCGTGTCTTCATAAAATATTTAAACAAATAAATGTCATAATAATGTTTTTATTTCAAGAATATGATAAATGTGAGTTGAAGCATGACGGTTAATTAATACTATCGCATGGAGATTTGCTGAATGAATGGAAAAAGATAATGTATGCATTTTTAATGTTATGACTAGCAATTATTATAGTTTTGATTCAACTGATTATTTTAATGAATTTCCAATCTACACTAAAAAATGCATCTGATCTGATACAAAAAATGGGGTAATTATTGTCAATCCTGGTAAATGCACTGTAATAAGAGACATGTTTAGTATAATAGGATGGTAGCCAGAAATTGGTATATTATATTATCTATGCATGGGCTACACTAGAGCAACACAAGTTTATCAACCCATTTGGCAAATGACACAATATGCATTATACAGTTTGAAAGAGACTGAGTGGAAAACCCTTAGAAGAAGCACATAAAGTATCCAGCCAGGATGCAAATGCTGCCCAAGTCCTTGGTATTGTAGGCACCCTGGAGGTTATGTGTGGAATTGCAAGTAAAATAAGGAAGAGCTTTTCGTTATTGCCCAAAATCCTTAAATCAGAGCAACCCATCAATTTGCCACTCCATGCTTTTCCTGTGGCTGATTCACTGTTGAGCGGCATCTCTTGAGCACTGGTGAGACCTCACTTGGAGTATTATGTACAGTACTGGAGACCGGATCTCCGAGAGTTCAGAGAAGGACGACTGAACTGGTTCATGGGTTGCAGGATAAAACTCACTAGGAAAGGTTAAAACGTCTATAGCTTGGAAGAAATACTAAAGGATTCAACATGATAGAGGAAGATATTTTATTTAAAAGAAGAAATATGACCACAACAAGAGGACATAGTCTTAAGCTAAAAGGGGTAAGGTTTAAAAGGAATATCAGAAAGGGTAGTGGATGCATGGAATAGGCTTCCAGAGGAAGAGTTGGCAGTCAATGCAGTGAAGGGGTTTCAACATACATGGGATAGACTGTAGTCAACTTCAAAGAGCCCAGATGTGTTAGCAAAAATGGCCAAGGCTTTGTAAGAGTCACGGAAAGCTTTCACCGTAATAGTAGACATTACTACCCGTTCCAGAGATTTCCCCCCATGTCTTGGAACCGTCCCATGATGTTAAATAGCATTGGACTAAAATGTATCTGAAGAATAAATATTATTAAACGTCACGTTGGCCATTACGTCCACTTTAGCCATTGTACTATACAACCCCATGCGAACAAATACGAGGGAAACCTAGATTTATTTTCAAAGATATGTGGAAATACTTAACCTTAAATAACACAGAAAAAAGATCACATGACTATTGTAGTGATAAAGGGAGACTCGGCTGAATTTGACATTACAGCCAAAAGTAATAAGAAAAATATGTAAAAAGAACACACAGCAGTTTTCTGTCTTTAGGCCTGCAGTGTGTGTGAAGCTTTGAGGCTTTGTGTGAATGAATAAAACACGCATATTCATTCTTCCCATTGCCATGTTATTAGTTACTTTTGTCCGGTACGATAAAAAAAAAAAAAACATTGGTTTAGGTTCATTTTAAGATCACTTTTGTAATTAGCTCTTTATAAGGCCCCAGAGGTTACGGTTCTTACAATGACCTCAACAACTGTCTTTCTTGGCAGACAATATTTGCATTATTAATGCTCTTCAGAGATGTTTCCGATACAAACCCAGCATTGCGAAGCTGAGCTGAAAGTAAAGCAGGAACCGGACTAAAGCGTGTCTGATTTTCTTATTCTACATGGTACAGGTAAGTATACTCAATACGAGTGTGTGCTAGGGGTTCACCACTTTTAGGCAGTCTATGTGTCCGATGCCTCCTTCCTGCATGACTTCAGCCACCTATATAGTCCAGAGCCCTACTAGAGTTAATGGGTAGAGATTTTTGGTTTGGACCAGTATTTCTCAATCTTTTATTTTTTTTTATACCAGCACACAACACTGGGGGGGGTATTTATTTAGACTTGTGCACTGGTTTTCAGGCGAACATCAAAACGAACACGAATAGTGTGTTTTTGTCGTTCAAACCGAAAAATGAAGAAACGATTGTGGCGGCGGCAAGACGTAGACGAAGACGAAGACACACAACACGAAGAATCTTTGTGTTCGTCTACTGATCTCCCCGGTCCCTTCCCCATCTAGCCTAACTTATCTACGCAGCATCACAGGGGTTAACGGAAACCCGTAGGTTCGCCGTCAGGGGTTGAGGGGCCGTGCGAACGACTCTATTGGTCGCATGCAGGGTCCTCCAATGGCATCAACCAATTGATCATCTGGTTGATGCCAGAGGAGGACCATGCAGGCGACCAATAGGCTCACTCGCACAGCCTTTTTAACTCCTGACGGTGAACCTACGGATTTCCACTCCAGTTAACCCCTGTGATGCCACGTAGATAACAGCCGCGGAAATCCGTAGGTTCGCCATCAGAGGGTTAACTTGGTGCAACTTGGCCGGCATAGACCACTGGTCTCCCTGCTCCAACAGTTAAAAGTCTATACGGACGACCAATAAAGTCGCTTAGGTTAGGTTAGGTACAAAATTGATGGTATTAGAATTACACATAGAAGCGTTGAAATAGGTTATTGCACAGTGCTAAAGTATTACAAATGTTAACCTTTGGAAAGACTTTATCTACTAATCTATTGTTTTTATAGATGTAAGGGCTGCATCACAGAAGGTTTTTTAGGGGTTAGGGAACGTCCTGACATGGTTGAGTCTATTTTGTCCATTTTGTCATTCCCTCACTGCCATACCACTATATCTGAAAATGACATACCACTAATCTCAATGGATAGAGGCAATCAAAGTATTTTATAGAAAATAAGGAGAAATACATTAAATTAAGCCCCACTGATCTATTAATAAGCATAATGATAAAAATGGAGAACTGTCAAATTACTAAAAATCCCCATAATAATACATTTTTTATTTACGGACAGGAAGACTACGTGGGTCTTAAACACACCTACAATATAAAAAACTTTGGGGGTAAATGATGCCTACATATTGCACACAAGTGACATTATTCTCAACATGTCATAACATCCATACATTAATTTGATTTGGCAAAAATGATTCCATTACAGGAGTTTGATCTGCCATAATGTATTATTTTATAGAAAACCCTACAGCTATTTTCCCTCGTTTTGCCCACCCCTTAGTTAACTCTGGTTTCCTATTTTTCTTTTCAAATGGTGGGAGGAAAGCCAAAATGTACAACACAATGAAAGCCAAACAATAGCTGGAATTCAACAAATGTGCTGATATTGTCAGAAATACAGTCAGAACAAGCTCAGTGCGTTAACATTGGTTCAGGAAGGAAGAGAACGGAGCAGAGATAAAGAGTTAAACCAGGAGTATCGGCATCAGCTCCTTCCTAAATAAATGACTATGTAATCTTTCCAGCCCTTGCCTTTCTTGCAGTTTTACTACCACCGTTTAGCAGATAAAGGCTCTTCTGTGCTGCTGCTTCTTTCATTGTAAAGGGTAGTGAAGGTCTAGCTTGTCCCTGTAGGTCCATCTGATCCCTGACATAAAGGAGAATATGTGGGCATCTCAGAGTTACTTCTTGGGGCTGACAGTACATATCTATGTAACATATTAACTGCGCCAAGCTGACAGCTGAGTTGAATTTCTCAGGACAACTTCACAGAGTCGGCTAAAATTGAGAAACTGATTTTGGTCTTTTGCTCGGCATTGTGTTGGCTTAAGCACCCTTGTCCAGTGTACCATCAGTGGCGTCTCCAGCTTTCATATTTACAGGGGGCACATGGGGGGACAGGGACCAAAGTAGGGGGGCAATTATAAAACACTACATATACACTATATATATATATATATATTTATATATATATAAATATATATGTGTTAGACATCCAATTTTAACTACATAATATGTACTTATCTCAGTAAAGACTGAGATTGAAATATGATTTCAAAATAACAGCTACACTGGCAGTTATTTCTCATTCTTTAATATTAGACCCTGCTGCCAATATATATATATATATATATATATATTATATTATATATATATAAAATATTAGCCCCTGCTGCGGATATATATTAATATTAGACCCTGCTGCGGATATATATTACTATTAGACCCTGTTGCTAATAAATATTAATATTTGCCCCTGCTGCCAATATATACATATAAATATTAGACCCTGTTGCCAATATATTTTGTAGTGAAAAAATTGGACCCTACCCAAGCATTTCCTTGGGCCCCGCTCCACAGCATGCAATCACTCCCTCCTCATATTAATGAAACATCAAAATTATTTTTTTTCATTTGAAATTTTTCCTTAGGAGATCTGGAAGTAAAAACCGGAAAGATTTCCGATGGTGTTGCCCTAAACGCCATGTATATAATGTTTGGAGTGACCGCGATCCTGCACTTCATTTGCTCCGGCATCATGATATTCTATATGATTCTTAAAAAAAAAAGAGATCCGCGGAGCCAATATCTGTTTAAGCGGACAAAGAAGAGCGCTGCCCGTGTCCTGATGGGAGGTGGTTGGACTGCAGAAATCGAATGCCCAGAAAATCAATCAAATCCTTTTTTTTTTTCTTCTAAATTGACTTTAATTTGACTTTATCGCTTGATTTCGCTTGTCAACTCGGATATCATCATTCATTCTCAGGATGGACGAGAGGCAGCTGGACCCCTGCAGGCGCATCACACACGAGTTTTACTCGCAGACTTTGTATTCAAAATCAATAAAATGTAGATCGTGATATTACAGATTCATTAGATGAAGATTCTTTTGTTCCATTTCCGTTTCTTATGGCTAGATTCCAGCTGAACGGGTGCGATCGATTTACTTATATTCGTATTAGACCGGATGTTGAACGCTACCTTAGACGGGGTTCTGTTGGTGGCAGGAGTCCTCCAACCCCTATTCTGAAACAGATCTGCACCGTACTAAAGAGCTAACAGTCTGCTACAAACTTACTTATTTCTTCACATTCTTCTACACCAAACACAGATAAATTATCTTATATGATTAGTTGGGGTTTGTCGACATTCCCATTTCTGGGGAACAATGGCTAAAATCAATTAGAGATTCCTGGGGTGACACTCGTCGTTCTACTCATATAGAAACCCCAATTAAAGTCCTCATGAGATGGTACCTTGTTCATACCAAACTGGCCAAGATATATCCAAACACTAGTAATTTATGCCAGAGACAATGCGGCAACGTGAGTACCATGCTACATGTATGGTGGTCTGGCTCCTGCATTAACAAACTCTGGATGGCAATGTTTCTGGAAAAAACTATTTGGCGGAGAAATGTCAGCGTCTCCACTTTTGGATCTCCTTAATATCCTGCCCCGAAATCTACGCGTCTGTGAGAAAAAAACAATAGTTTGTATTGCCCCTAAAACTATCAGTGCCCGTCATTGGAAACATACGCCAGCCCCGTCACTATAACTGTTATTTCTAGAATATTCACTAATATGTTTTTTTTTCTCAAAGGAGAGAATATATGTGAAAAGATATGCAATCCTTGGATCCAACTTCAGCAAAATAAAGATCGGGTCGCATTCACATTCTAACTATATTCTATTTTATTCAGTGTCTGGCATTCTACACCTCAATTTGTGAGGGGAGGGTGGTGGATTTTAGACCCACTTTGTGAATTTGGAATGTGATGATAATTGTATGGTGGGAAATGATGGGATCAAGTAATGTTATTTTGCATTAGCATCGAAATTGGAAATTAGAACGATTCTGTATCAGCATTTGGTGTCAAAGCTTTCTGTTTGAACCATTCATTGTATTAACATTCTTTTATAATTCATGACAACCAAAGAGGTCATCTATATGCCTGCAATGTATATAACCCTTCTCTCCTATTCTGTACTCCTGACTAATTTTAATTTTATCATTCTAAAAACAAAAAAACATCTTTAGTAAAAAAACATTGAGTGCACCTGTAAGGCGTTGGTAGCGGTGGGACGATTCAAGCTGCTTTTTAAGGGCTTATGTTCAACCCAATTGACCCCCTAAAGAGAGAGGGATCCACAGTTTCTCTTATGATGCAGGACGGGATTTCGGCCAAAACCAAAATGCATTCTTGACAGCAGGAGATCGGGCCAGCTGTCCATATAACACATTGCTAGGTCTGTGGTGAAGAACAAACAATCACAGCCATATACACAGTGTTCTCTAACTTAGAAGTGATCCTGGTTAAGATTGGCATCTACTGATTTTCCAGTCACTCCCGGCATAAAGTCCCAATACTCTCAGCCAGCCATACGACAACATTGTGAGGTGGCTTCCAGACACTTTTGGCTCCTCAAAGTCAACAAACTCTCATATAAGTTATATAGATCAGGGGTCCCCAACCACTGGGCCGCGGACCGGTTCCCATCCATGGTCTATAAGCAACTAAGCCACATGGCAGTTCCGGGCGCCGGGCGGGCGCTTATCTTTTTTTAAATAGTCCTGCTGCGGGGTGAGGATCCAGATCACCCGCATCGCTGCAGGGGACTGGGATGAGGTATTCTTTGGATGATGCAGCGCTAGAACAGTTGTGGTGGTATTAATAGCCAAAAGTTTCTTACAAGAATATCGTGTTTTTTTCCACTGAATAAAATTTAACGTTTTCATCTAAATATTCTTGCAGTAGCAAATGTTTTGATTCCATTATGTATAATGTATTTAATGTATTAGGGCCTTTTAACACAAATAATACAAATAATGTGATAAAAATAATGTTTTAGAGTTATTTGTATGGCAAATAGTGTGACTCGGGTATGTATAAGGGGTGCGTGTGGGTATAAGAGCTCGACCGCGAGATAAACTACTGTATATGGGGCTGGTCTCCAAATGTTTCCGCTGCTGCCGTCACTTCCGCCGGGGCTTCTATGAGCCCTGGGGCCTGGACTCAAGGAATACGTGGAGAGAAAGTCCTCTGGTTTCTGCTCTCCTTTCTCGGTTGGAAAGTGTTTAACAGAACAGAACATACGACTGTTACCAAGTAAATCTTTAAAAAAAACACTGATAATATTGTATAAAATAGCCGTTCAGCTTTTTACAGTCCAATCCACTTCCATTAAAATAATAAACAGGCTGTGCAGACGTGAGATAAGCCCAAGGCCCAGCCCGGCCACTCTCGGACTCTGCTTTATAAACAAACCATCTTTGTTCACTATTGGACATATTTCTGTAATAAAAATGTGCATTTCACAGAATTTACAATTTTAATATTTCTATAAACAAACTAAGTAGGCACATTTTCTGTGATGAAACTGGGTTCTTTTTAATTACATTATATGATATTAATGTTCTACATCATGCATCTTCCACAATTTTTGCTTGAACTTAAATGATTAAATAATGATTAACTAATACTTTTGGAGGATTTTGTTTGCATTATAAATTGCATTTAATTCAGATTTATTCTCTCTGCATTAGACAGGTAATTTGAAGATGCGTGACACACACGTCCTGGTTTTTGCAGGTCAGTCAAGATTGACACTTGTGTCAGGTATATGTGGACATACCCAACATAAAGCTCCTTACCTCATGTATGAAGGTAGTTGGGACCGCACTGAACTCAATTTAACCTACCTGTTACTCCCCATAACCAGAAACTCACCAATAACCACAACATTCTTATAAACAGGCCACAGCTTTATTATGCACTGTGTTCGCCTATAACTTTAAATATAGAAAACCTTTACCAAACAACCAAAACAATACATGAATAATGAATAACAATTATAAACAATATAAAACACATACCAAATAAGAACTTGTCTAACACATTACAAAACTAGCATCATCCTTGTCGGCCCCCTCTCACACAAGAAGAGGGAACTGACCTCCCCCCTCGTCCAAAAATACTGACAGCTTCCTCCGCTGCCCCAATCATGCCAACCACCACCAGACCTTAAGCTCGCTGGCCACGTCCAAGGACATTGGCCACACCATACCAGAGCTCAGTCGCGGATTTAGCCCACCTTGCCTTCAAACCAGCACAATCACCATAACTCCTTTAACCAGCAAGGACCCACCAGCCGCCTGCTGTGACAAGGAAATAAAAACAAAATTGTTAACTCTTTATTCCTATAAATAAAGGGAGGGAGGGCAGGAAGTAAGCGATTGCTGGCCGTCTCACAAAAGTGGCACTGACCTAGGTCACCAAAAGGGCACCCTTTATCACCTTGGGACCACCACCCCCCTAATGTGTAATCATACTGCACTCACCCACATTCATACATGTGCCCTGTCCATTCAGCTATGCAAATGCTGTACTGCAACAACCCTGCTAAGTGTCCTCCTCGCAGCTACATTAGGCGGCATTGTGTGGCTGCTGCCATTCAGTCTGTGGCGGTGCGCCAACTGGGTTATTCATTAGAGCACTAGAGGCCCATAAAGCTTGGTGGCACCTATGCATACCAGACTTAAAGTATATTGTTTTTCAGCTTTGCATCCGTTCCAAGCTGCCGCTCCCAAAGAGATCCAACACCAAATGAAAACCGTTTAATGATGGGCCTTCATTTGAAAACATTAACAGTCCTTTAACGTTTTGAGTTCTTTTAGCTGCCTCTCCTAATCTGCGTAAACAGCTTAAGCAGCAGAAGAATCAAGAGGAAAAACTGCAGGAGTTCGAACAGACGTCAAAACCTGGAGCACCCTCTGTTCTCCAGGCTTAATGCCAAATGCTGAACCTTGTGCAGCCATAAACATGTCTAGCAAGAACTGGCCGTATCCTGTGTTCTATATGAATTGGCACATACTTTGTGACAATGTCAATGAGGGATAGGCAAGCGGGCCAGTCTGCCCCATGAGGCATGGGCAAAGGGTAACTATTATCAGAGCATCTGTAGCTTGTACAGTGAAGGAAGTAAGTACTTGATCCCCTGATGATTTTGTACGTTTGCCCACTGACAAAGACAAGATCAGTGTATAATTTTGAACAGTGAAAGACAGAATAACAACAAAAAAATCAGGAATAACGCATTTCAAATAAGTTATAAATTGATTTGCCTTTTACTCAGTGAAATACTTGTTTGATCCCCTATCAATCAGCAAGATGTCCGGTAATGAGGTAATGAGCTGAGATATGGAGCAAAGGGAGTGCTCCTAATCTCCGCTTGTTACCTGTATAAAACACACCTGTCCACAGAAGCAATCAATCATTCGGATTCCAAACTCTCCACCACGGCCAAGACCAAAGAGCTGTCCAAGGATGTCAAGGACAAGATTGTAGACTTACACAAGGCTGGAATGGGCTACAAGATCATCTCCAAGCAGCTTGGCAAATGAAAGAAACACAAAATAACTGTCAATCTCCCTCCCATGCAAGATCTCACCTCATGGAGTTTCAATGATCATACAAACATAGAAACATAGAAACATAGAAAGTGACGGCAGATAAGAACCAGAAGGCCCATCCAGTCTGCCCAACCAACTAAAGGAGAGTAGTCTCCTTTAGTACTTGCCCTTATCCTATATCTAGCTTGGCATTATGCCTATCCCATGCTTGCTTAAATGACTTTACTGTATTAACATCTACCACTTCCACTGGGAGGCTATTCCATGCATCCACTACCGTTTCTGTAAAGTAATATTTTCTGATGTTACCATTAAACCTTTGCCCCTCTAGTTTATGCTTGTGTCCTCTTGTTGCGGTTTTATTTCTCCTTTTAAATAAACTTTCTTTCTTTACTTTGTTGATTCCCTTTAAGTATTTAAATGTTTCTATCATATCCCCCCTGTCCCGTCTTTTTTCCAGGCTATATAGGTTAAGATCCTTTAACCTGTCCTGGTAAGGTTTATTTTGTAATCCATAAACCATTTTAGTAGCCCTTCTCTGAACTTTCTCCAACATATCGATATCCTTCTGGAGAACGGTGAGGAATCAGCCCAGAACTACGCAGGAGGATCTTGTCAATGATCTCAAGGCATCTGGGACCATAGTCACCAAGAAAACAATTGGTAACTCACTACGCCGTGAAGGACTGAAATCCTGCAGCGCCCGCAAGGACCTCCTGCTCTAGAAAGCACATGTACAGGCCCATCTGAAGTTTGCCAATGAACATCTGAATGATTCAAAGCAAAACTGGGTGAAAGTGTGGTCAGATGAGACCAAAATCGAGCTATTTGGAATCAACTCAACTTGCCGTGTTTGGAGGAGGAGGAATGCTGCCTGTGACCACAAGAACACCATCCCTACCATCCAACATGTAGGTGGAAACATTATGGGGACAGGACAACTTCACTGCATTAAAGGTATGATGGGGCCAAACCTTGGGTGAGAACCTCCTTTCCTCAACCAGGCCATTAAAAATGGGTCGTGTATGTGTATTCCAGCTTGACAATTACCCAAAACGCATGGCCAAGGCAACAAAGGAGTGGCTTAAGAAGAAGCACATTAAGGTCCTGTCCTAGCCAGTCTCCAGACCTTAATCCCATAGACAAACTGTGGAGGGAGCTGAAGGTTCGAGTTGCCAAACATCAGCCTCAAAACCTTAATGACTTGGAGAGGATTTGCAAAGAGGAGTGGGACAAAATCCCTCCTGAGGTGTGTGCAAACCTGGTGGCCAACTACAAGAAACGTCTGACCTCTGTGATTGCCAACAAGGGTATTGCCACCAAGTACTAAGTCATGTTTTGCAAAGGGGTCAAATACTTATTTCACTGAGTAAAATGCAAATCAATTTATAACTTATTTGAAATGCATTATTCTGGATTTTTTTCTTGTTGTTATTCTGTCTCTCACAGTTCAATTAAAATGATCATGTCATTGTCAGTGGGCAAACATACAAAACCAGCAGTGGATCAAATATTTTTTCCTTCACTGTATGACCTGCTTTGCAACTTACACTGGTCTGTGTAATAGCTGCTGGTCTAAACTTCACCAATATATTGGTAAGCAAAGGCAAAAATAAAACATGTAGCTCAAGCTGTGGGAGTTTGAACCCAGCTAATAAGAACAGCAGCTTACGCTACGATGATCAGATTTTAACATAGTACAATATAGTGATTCATTTTTATAGTAACCAGCGAGCCAACACTTATCCACCCGCATCTCCATCCCTCCATGAATAAGGACATCCAATGTAATTCCCCTTGAACCCTTGCCAGTTTACCCCTAAAAGGAACATAATTGTCGACCTGACTCTGGTGAAACCGAGCTCTGCGTGAATTATGTTACATAATAATATAAATATTCTGTTCTCACTAAGTTGGCTGCACTGCAACTAAAGCATCATCCCAAAAGTGTTCTGGGTACGTCCGTGCACGAGGTGACTGTGTGTGTGGAGGTGGCCACAGCAAACTGTGCATGGTATATTCTACTAGTGGTTTCCTTGATATCAATTAAAGATACAAATAATTACTAATGTCTAGAACTTAAGTAACCTTATTGTTTTCTAGGCTAGACTACACAGCTGATTACCAGCCTCCCAAATAAAGATGACTCACTTGACAAAATCTGGTGACGGCAAGGATGTAACTCCTCTTCATTCGAAAAGTTTTTTGTGCTTTTTTAATGCTCTTTTGTGCACTAATATGTGAACATCTCAAGAGCTATTTGGCTAAAATGTACTGTATATTTCCGCCTTGTTTCATGCTTAGTTTTTAAAGTGCTATTTTCTTTATAGTTTAACAGTCCTGCCACCGGGGAAAGCACTTCTAATGTCATTTCCACTGCACTGCACACTCACATTAGGAGTCAGCTCACCTAACCATCTCTGAGCCATGAAGCCAAACATGTCGGCTACACGTATCCACTGATCATACCTTTAACAGAAAGAGCTGCCAAATCACACTGTATTTTAACATTATCCACTCCTGGAATAATTATCTGCATTACATTGTCATACAACATACCCGGAATATACACATCTGAACAAAAGTATGCGGACAGCACTCCTAATTATTGAGCTTAAGTGTTTCAGCCACATCCATTGATAATAAAATCAAACACATAGGCGTCCATCTCCTTAGACAAAAATTGGCAGAATAATGGGTCATACTAAAGAGCTTAATTCATGAAATGGGTTTCCATGGCCGAAGATTACTATGCACAATGCCAAGTGTCGGGTCAAGTGATGTAAAGCACACCGCCACTAGAGCAGTAGAAACGTGTTCTCTGGAGTGATGAATCACGCTTCACTATCTGATGGATGCCAGGAAAACACTATCTTCCGGAATGCATAGAGCCTACTGTAAAGTTTGGCGGAGGATGGATAATGATCTGAGGCTGTTTTTCATGGTTTGGGTAGTTTCAGTGAAGGGTAATGATAATGCTACAACATAGAAAGACATATTAGACAATTGTCTGCTTCAAGCTCTGCGGCGCCAGTTTGGGAAAGGCTCTTTGTTGTCCCAGCATGACTGTGCCACAGTGCAAAAAGCTAGACAGGGTTTGACAAGTCTGGTGCGGAGGACGTCGAGTGAACACCTTTGGGATAAATTTGAATTCTCACAGACATACTCTAAAATCTTGTGGGAAAATCTGCCCAGAATAGTAGAGGCTGTTATAGTGCCGGGGGGCATCTCCATACTAATGCCCATGGTTTTGGAATGGGATGTCCAACAAGCTCATAAAGGGCTGATGATGACTGGCCCACATACTGTTGGTCATATAGTGTATGTTAATGTGACCTCTACTGATTCATTGCATATTTTTATACAACAAGTGGTCACCCGCTTTGTAAAAATAAGAGATACACACCGATTAAGCAATCAGCATAACCTATAAGAGCTTCAATGGATGAACTTACATATGTTAAAAGCTGCACCAGAAATGGTTTCCTATTATGTTTCTCGTTTCTCAAGGTTGTTTCTCTGCCTCCCCCTTTGAAAGAATTACCCAGGCACCACCAAGTAGTTTCGTGTTTTTATTTTATGCAATTACAGAGCCAAAGTTGTTCAGGAGCAGTTGTTCGAGGTCATAGCATCTTTTCCAAAATTCACAGTAAACACATGACTTCAGCCCTTTGATAATACTAGTTTTATATGATGTTTTGACACCTTTGCAATGCTAGAAAAATAAAGTCTCTTTGTACAGTAAAATGTATCAATACGAGTGAAACCGGCATTTATAGAGAGGCCTTGTATATGAAGTAGTTTTCATGTTCATCTCGGTTACAAACCGCTCTTTCATAACTGCAGTACTCTACACCCATGAAGAAATGCCATTCATTGATACAGAGCCCTTGGGATTTCTAATGGCGACTTGGTAGACGGATAATTACACAAGATCAAGACACTGCCCGAGATTCTTAATTGCAACGGCAATGCACATTAACCCCTTCTAGAGCAGTAAAACCCTACGTCTTTGAACATCTGTATGTGTGCTGGGAAGATCTACCATCAAACAGCTGGGCAGTCGGGAGATGTGTCAAACGATATTTACAGTCCACTGAAAAGTCTCAAAACAGGAAATGCTGATCAGCGAGAAAAATTGTTGTTCGCAGGAAAAGAGCTAAACAGACGGACATGTAAGGTTAGAATCACACTACTTAGGGCAATGTGCAAACAAATCGGGGTTAATATGATTCATGGCATATTTGTCAGTACTTCTTAAAGGAACAGGAATGAATAAAAAAAAACCACCAATTTTTCCATGGACCGCCGATGCGCACTAATTTACTAATCCTTTGGACTCAACAACTCCGGCAACCTCCGGCAGGCAGGTATCAGCACACGTATGTTCATGCCATTGCGCGGATGTGCAGGGGCAAAGGGGTGCAAGTTCAGGTGCGCCCACTGCACTCTAACCGTGTGGCTGGATGCAACAACAAATCCCATCAAATACTATCAGAACATTTTATGCTACATATAACTTGCAGCACATACTACGTAAAACTCCTGGCAAATTTTTCTATGCAAGGTAAAGAATTATTTTTTACATAATTTTTTTTTTAATAAAAAAAAAAATAAAACAAAATAAGGTTTTTAATCCTATTCATATTGCCGTAGATGTATACATTCCATTAATGTTATCAGAACTCTAAAAAATGTTAAAACAAAAGCAACGTATGTTTACGTTTTAGAACAAAAATAACTACATCATACATCTGCTTGTAATTATAACCATACTGGATGTTGATGATATATCTGCAAACATCCCATGTGGTCCACATCTGTTTTGTAGGGAGTTCCTTTAAATAGTAAAATATTATGATATAGATTTCTGTAGGCATCTACTAAAACATCAAAAAAGAGTACTCAAAAGAAACTCAGGGCATATAGTAGTTTCTATATGCCCTGAGCTTTCCCGGTCTTCCGGTGACATAACTGTATTCAGAAGACCATTTAGATCCTATAGCACAGCACGGATATAGGGTATAGTAGGCCTTAAATGAACCAGGACAGAGAGATCTGCGTGATCTGGAGTCCACCCTACTCTGGGAAAGTGCCATTTCTTTATGAGAATCCCATGTAGCTTCTCTGCTCACTGCCCCGCTTTGATCACAATCCCTTCCTTATGATATAATGATTGAGGAAGAGAAACAGTCAGCTCCGACTGTTGGACTGCTAAGGTTTCTAGATATTAACCATTGCCAAACAGCACATGATGTTGGTGGAAATGATATAGCAGTAGAATGTGCTTGAAAAACAGTAGGTTCCTGATGCTTTTCAATACTAAAGGAATCAATGCTATGCTGGTACGAAGGACCAGTTTTGGAATACTGTTCCTGGAAATAGATCACAGAGGTCATCTGGTTTGCAATCATCTGGTTTGCTAGTATCCGTCTGCACCATTGGTGAATGTTGCTGAAATGCGATAGAATGAGAGAACTTATCACTTCTCCTATTTTGGTTTCTTAGACAGTCTGTGTTCTTGACCTTGTTTGACAAGATCTGCAGCAGGTCATAGTCTTCCTTGTAATGTCTGGCAACCACTAGAGCAGAAGTCCATTTTTACCATTTTTATCATGACTTTGTCAGCTATTTTGTAGAACAAACAAAAAAGATTGGTAAAAAAAAAAGGAACCGTTGCTATATCAGACACTTTAAAAATACAAAACTCCATTGTTGTGGCTGAATAATGTCAGGTTTAAAGGGACACCGCAGTCATCATATGGACTGTAATAGTTGGGTGGTCGATTTAAATTTACATTTCTCGCCCTTCCCCCAGCTATTTTCCGATATATTTTCCGGCGCACATGATATACTTACCAGCAGTCAGCTCCAGCACATGCACAGAAAGGGCATACCTAGATATCTCCAAAACAATTAAACTCATAGGTTTAACTAATGAACATAGTTATGATAAAATCGGTTACAGAGACAGTTCTCCCGTTTTTTTTAACCCCTTCTTGTTAAATGATGCTTCACTTTAAGATGTATATGTTCTCTCTGAACCCTTTTACTTACTACTCCCTAAATACAGATGCATAAACATGTGTGAAGCATTGACCTGATGAATCAGCTTTTTTTTTGGAGCTGATGTCATTTACTCCCCAGCTTTCATGGCTTTTTTCTATATGCGGTATCAAATTTCTTTTCAACTTTAAAGTGAGGAAGAAATAATATCCCAAACTCACGTCATCCAGTTTCCCGCACCCAACAATACTGAATACCGTTAGAACCAAAGGTTTAAAAACCCTTTATTTCCTTTATTATATGTTCCTAAAACCAGCAGGCGTAAGAAAGCAGTGTTAGTATTCTATTCAGATTTCTGGATTTCTTCAGCCTGTGAAGTAATCAGAATCATATGACTGCGGTTTCATACATGGCTTCCTGTTTAAATCTGTTGCAATTTTAATAATGAGTCAGCATAGCTACGGTGTTTCTAAGTGGTATCAGTTATTACCCAAGATTTAGTCCAGGGGCGTAACTAGAAACTTCACGACCCTGGTGCGAAAATTTCCCCAGGGCCCCCAACTTCACCAAGCACAATGTCCTGCAGTGCCACCTTTGCCCCAAACATCCTGTTTGTGCCATCTTTCCTCCCAGCTTGTCAGTGCCCCCAAGTAGCTTATGTGTGCCATCTTTGCCCCAAACAGCTTGACTGTGCGATTATTGCACACTGCCCACCAGTCTCCAACATACACTCTGGCCCCTATATGTAAACATGCTTACTCATACTCGTACACCAACACACATCTACACATTTATTCTAACATACACTCCCTCTCACACACTCCATGCAGACACACAAACACTTACGCATCCAGGTGTTCGGTCAAACATCTCCTGCACAGAAAAGGGGGGCAGGCAAAAGGCAGCGCATGTGACTTAGTGATGGGAAGTTCGGATCATTAAAGTGAATCGGATCATTTCGATTCGTTCACTGAAATGATCCGATTCATGATCCGAATCTTCGGATCACTCAGTGTGCCTGCACGGAGTCACTGTTTTCCAGTAACTCCGTGCAGGCACACTAATGATTGGCCCCGCCCCTTTCATTATGAATCCTCCCCCCTGCCTCCAGTGATGTCAATGAAGGCAGAAAGTCGTTCAAAGATTCGGATCTTACAGGGATCCGAATCTTACAGTGATCCGGATCACTGTAAGATCCGGATCACTGTAAGATCCGGATCACTGTAAGATCCTGATCATCGTAAGATCCGGATCACTGTAAGATCCTGATCATCGTAAGATCGGGATCTTTGAACGACTCTCTGCCTTCATTGGCATTCTAATCATTCAGATAACATTACCATACTGTTATAAATAAATAAATAAATACACTAATAATCACTGCCCCCAGGATTTACATTCCCCTTTACCTGCAACTGCACCTTAAGCTAACTTTATTACATTCATTAAATTAACCCTTACCATTAAATTAACCCTAAACACCCCATCAAC
>VKOC01022867.1:0-14509 GCA_009364415.1 Spea multiplicata
TATATAGTGATAGGTGTTATGCTGTACCCCGTCAATGTCTGCCTCAGTTTATTGTGATAGGTGTTATGCTGTACAACAGTCCTTGTCTGTCTCAGTATATAGTGATAGGTGTTATGCTTTACCACCGTCAATGTCTGCGCCAGTATATAACGATAGAAGCTATGCAGTTTTAAAGTGTGTGGGAGGGTGCCACATACAGGATCCGCCCCAGGTGCCAAATACTCTAGGTACGCCCCTGCTCCCATTTAAACACTAAAATGGGCCCTGTGGACCGTTAGGGAAAGGGAATATGACTGCTGGCCTAGTGTGAAAATCTAAGGGTATGCCAATAGTTGTGGGATTGGCTGTGGGGTTGACCGGTTAAGGCATTTAAGGTTACGAAAGGGAGGGATCTACTGTGTGGATAGGAGCTGCCCACCCACCTGCTCACCCCATAGATATAAAGGAATTATAAATGAGGTTATGCCCAGGAGGGCTTTGGCAGGAGGGTCCAGCGGGTGGCTCATTGCATCCAATCATCCAATTGACTGGGACTCTTGTTATTGTGGTAAGAACTGCCTGCTGGACAGTTCAGTAGCTTGTGGGTTTTTAAGGGATATTTATTACATGGTATCGCTGGTTGGGTGTTGTAATAAAGCTGGGGCCAATGCATCAAGTCTCATATTGTTATTTGGGGGAAAGGGTTGAGAACGGGATCATTTTCTGTGTTTTGGAGATCAAGACATAAGCAGTCACGCTTTTTGCAAACAGCCATCTGTTTACCATCATATACAGAGTAGCACAGAATTTGACAGTGGAAGAGAAACTTCTAGCCCATCTAGGCTGCCATGTTTCCTGCTTTCAGATTCAGGATACCTTTATGTCTATCTCACATATGTTTACGTTCCCTTACTAACCTCTTCTGCTGGAAGGTTGTTCAGTACTAATGCATATCTCCTTGTCATTTGCCACTTGTGTATTGTCTACCATATGGATGTACATATATACACATACACACATATATACAATATTTTATCTCTACACAAAATGCATGTAAACTGCTATGTCCTTCAAGCTTTGGCCTGATTTCCCTATTATACAGAGATCAACACTTGATATTAGTGACTGTAGAAAAGGCATTGAGGTAAAGTAAAAAACCTCTAATTGTTCATTATTGTTTGTAGGATAATACTAAAAGACTATTTATACACAATAAGCAAGCAAATGTGACAGTTTTAGTAGGGACTTCAAGCTTAGAAATACAATATTTGTCACTTCGACAAATATGCACAATATATATTGTCTGACTTTAGCAAACACACTGCAACTCTAATACATATTGCAAGACTTGTATTAATATCTATAATGTTATTTGTGAGGGCAATGAATTTGTTAGAATACGGACAAGCTCCAAAATCCCAGAACAGATGGTTTGACAAAAAGCCATACTTATGCTGGTAAAATGGCTCTGTATCAACAAGTTTCTGCTAGCGCAAATGACTGCTTGTCTAAAACACATCAAGTAAACATTCCTAATATAACTTCTCACCTCAGCATAAAGCAAAACCATTTAGGAGTCAAAGGGACCAAGAGCCTTGTGGGTAGCTTTAGCATTTTATCATACAAGGCATGTTTGTAAAAGACAAAAGAGACAAATATTTAGTATGAATAGGCACAGTGATTTCTTCTGAACAAAGCTTATGTAACTTTGCATCTTTTTCTGTGTTGACCCAATAAAAGTCTGGGGGTGAGGCAGCCCTGACACTTTTACACCCAGCGGCCACCAATGACATGTGGACGATGGCTGGATATGAGGGGCCGCACACTATGTTTCTATATTGATGCAGTGTGCAGCTAGAGCTTCCAGCTGGAGTGGCAGATCAGGTATAGTATAGAGTAAACAAAGTTCAGTAAGGGTCAATACTTGGTGGTTCTGTGTCTTATTTCTTAAAGAGAACCCATTGTATCTGTGATAAAACCATAACTGTATAATGCACTACAAACACTAAAAACATACAGCATATTAATTATTCTAACCTTTATTAAAATGTTCCATTTTTCAAAGATTCATACTTTTATTTTTCTGCTATGACAGACATATAAGGCATTACCAGGGTATTTTATACAAATCATTTTAAAATTTCCCATGGCCTCTAAGAGGACACTTAAAAAAACATTAAAATCTAATGTTCAGTCATGTGCAGCATTGGTTCACATCATCCAGGAACCATTACTTAACTGGTGGCAGGGATGTTATTGGAGATAAGAGAGAAGAGTTAGAAGTGTAAGGTCAGTACCACTGTCAGCGCAGACCTTTAGGCCCTTTCTCACTTGTGTTACCTGCCACCTTCTGGAGCTAAGTGAAAGGATATGACATCATACCTTGACTTTCAACATTAAGAGTACCTTTGTACCTATAACAGTTTCCACATTTTTGGGAGATGTTGGAGTGTTTCTGTGAGATTTCTCAAAATAAAGTATTTGTGAGGTCAGGCATTGATGTTGGACGAGAAGCCCTGGCTCGCAACTTTATACTAGTTCACTCCAAAGGTGTTTGATATGGTTGAGGTCAAGGCTCTGTGCGAGCCATTCAAGTTCTTCCACACCAAGCTCTTCCAACCATATCTTTATGGACCTTGCTTTGTGCACTGGGGCGCAGTCATGCTAGAATAGAAAAGGGTCTTCCCCAAACTGTTCCCACAGCTGGAAGCTGGAAGCAGAGCATTGTACAAAATGCTGAATCATTAAGATTTCCCAATACTTTTGTCCATATAATGTACAGTATATTGCACGAGGTGCAAGCATGCAACTGTACCCCAATATAATTCAATTATATCACAATATATACATACAGACGGTGTGTAAAGAGTAAAAAGTGCTTGGTGTCATGGGCAGTAGGAGAGGTAGGTGGGAGGAGGGGAGTTGACCTTTGATTTAATGGCTTTCCTTTTAAGGAAAGCCATTTCAAAGATTGGAGATCAGGGAATAGTCTGATAAGCCAGGGTAGGGTATTCCAAAGGATACGGACAGCATTTAAGAAATACTGTCTACAAGCACCCTCTGGGACGGGTGTCAGAGAGGCAACTGCCCTTCAGGCTAGTCAGATCCTACAAGGACCGCAACCTGTTTATGTGAGATAGAGGGAAGCCAGGCATGTATGTATGTTTTTTTGTGTTTTCTTCCTTTTTAAATCACAATGTGTTTGAAGGATTGGGCCACTTCCCCTAATGAGTAGGAAAGATAAGTCTGGGAGCGGCATGAACAGCAAACTCTAAGGGCGCAAGAATATTATACCATTGGATAAGAGTTTACGCTAAGTTCTCATATATAGAATAACATGCCTACAGTATGTTTATTATTTTGTTATACTTAATATGATGAGACCAACAGAAAAATCAGCAAAATGGTAATCTTACACTTTCTCATTTTAAGGGGCCGTATCATCCCTATATTCATTTTAAATGCACTTTGGAGTTCACTGTGCATAGACACATGGCATATGTTCACAAGTATGGCAACCTTTTTGTACCTCTGGTCCACCTGCATTGGACTACAACCATTATCCTCATCATTCAGGCAGAGTGTAATTGAAGTTGTGGTCTACAATTTGTTTTTTCACGTCCTAGCGAGACAGGGGTTTACAGTAGGACGGCACCTGTGGCATTGATGATCCCTGCAGCATGCATCAGGATCTCTTACCAGCATGTTGTCTCTTATAATTTTTGCACAGTGGGTAACCATACTAACAAGCAGCAATGAAAGGAAGGGGGGATTTAAATGTTTAATATGACATTTGTTTAATATGACAATATGGATATTTTAACAAATGTGAAACTACTCTGCGACCACTGAACCTCTCAGTAGGTACACAAGTAGATTTTTGCATATAATGGATCATCAAGTATAGAGTATGCAGAATGAGCAATACAAAACTGCTACATCATTTTCTTTTCCTTCCATGTGCTCTCTGAACTGTAAAATCAGATTTTCTGAAAGCAATAAAAAGACAAAATGATTCTACAAAGCTATGCTAGTCTGAGGTCTCCTGGGATGACCTCTTTAGGTGATAAAAACCATTATGATGCTATGCAGAGATTATTAGTGAAATCATTATTTTATGTTGGGACTATTTATAGGTCATTTCATTACTGGGAAAAATACCTTGTTTGTATCAACTTACATTAATTTTTCATTGAGCTCTGTCATGAAACATCAAAATAATAGTTATGGGTTAAATATAATGGATTATAACATTACTCAAAAGCTTAAATTACAAAAGACGTATTACATTAGATATAATAATTATAGGTCATCATTGTGTAATCATTTAGACTTGGGCAATATTTAAATTAAGGGTTTGAAAAAGTCAACAAAAAATGTTCTCACATTATTCATTTTTTAAGTAAAAAAATTATTGTAGAGAGATTAGGCCAGATATGCATATTAAGTGCTAATACTATTATGATTAAGCAGCCTAAAAGCTTGTTCAATATTGTATATGGATTTTTATTACCATATTACCGTATTTTCCCTTGATCTCAAGCACAGAGAACTTTTCCAAAATTGTAGAGACTCTCCAAGTAATCCTAATGTATTTCAAGTGCATATAACTATGGGATATGATTAAAAGTATAATTGGTGTATTGCAATTATATACTTGCAATTATACATTTTGAGGCAGCAGTAACTCTTACAAAGGTATTTCCCTCGACATCTTTATAAATTGGTACTACCAAAAAACCCATTTATTGATAAAATTGTCCATGTGTGGCATCATGTGTGAGGCAATGTGTAGATATTTATTATACAAAACATGAATTCACATTAATATTTAATATTAAAACTTGAAAAACATTCTCATTGCAAAGCAACAAAACAAAAATACATATTTGCAAGGTACCGTATTTAAAATTGCAGGTAATCTGGCGTATAAAACAAAATCTATATTATAATACAGTATATATTCTGACAATTAATACAATGTACTGTCAGCAAGAACAACAATGATGTGGTTGTGGCAACATATGGTCTTGCATAACATCTTCCAACCACTGAAACAAGATTTAATAAATAGATTGTGAGTCTTCATGTTGTAATGCGGATGCATTAATTAAGCTATTTCATTGTATAGCAAAGGTTACAGAGCATCTTGCTGTCTAGTTATCTAAACATTTTACAAATTATCCTGACATTAAATTTTCAGGACCAAAGTCAGTAAAGCCAGTTACTCAAGAACAGCATCCAAAACATACCAGAGGTCCTTCCCTTGGGGTTCATAAAACTGCATTCCCCCAAACATTTCAAAAGGGCAAAGAGGGACGCTTGTGTTTTTAATGTGATGCTGAGCATAAAGAAACCGAATAATGTATGGTACGTATGGATTGATAACAACATAAAGAAGCAGATAACTAACATTACTAATTTATGAGGTACCATTACATTGCCATTAGAAATATTATAATATGATGCATGGTTTGATGAAAGTGCCTGAGCTGCATACTCTTCTCTGAGAGGTGGTCACTTGGAGACATAGAAACTGTATAGTACATAGTGCCTTCTTTCTCTGCTTTCTAGAAGCACTACAGATTGAATAAGTGTCATTAGTAGAACTGTCAATATATTTAGCATTACTAATGTTTCAGTAGTCTCTAGCTACTCTTGTGGTGTAATAATGTGGTGAATAATGTGGTGAAATACTTAGCCTGGAAGTCTATTTTACCATAAGTTGCTGGAAGTATCCAAAGACACAAGCTTAGTCTATTAATTAACACAATCAAAGCCAGTATCATAGGACACAGATAAACAGAGCAGAACAAGCAAACAACTCTTGGAAAACACAATGACTACAGATCGAAAGGCAATCTCAGTTAATGCATTTGACTGAAAGCATTTTGTGAATGTAAAAATAACATGGGGATATGGTGCGTGATATAATGTCCATGTTTGCTTCACAATAGTAAGACTACGACCACCTTGTTTTGTAGGGTATGGCTGTAGCAAAGGATTATATTCTCTGATTTATTTTCTGCAAACATTTGTAGAATTCCTAGGACACCACTCATTATTGAGCTTAGGTGTTTCAGCCACACTCGTTGCTGACACGTATATAACATCAAGAACATAGGCATGCCATCTCCATAGACAAACACTAGCAGTAGAATGCAGTGGAGGCTCCTCCATAGGAGCACATGCGCATGTGAACCCCCAAGCGCAAAAGGAAAATAAAAATTGGCAAAAATTCATCAAGAAATTCATTTGAATCTAAATAAAATAGAAATATAGTGTATTATAATGTTTATTATTATTATTATTATGTTTATATATTTAATATGATCCCTTACAAAAAATTACTGCAGTTTTACTGCATTTGTACTTCACTGTACTGCAGTTGTACTGCAGTTGTTTTTGTACGGAAGTACAAATGCAATAAAGCTACAGCACATTGAAGTAAAACTGTAGGTTTGCAATATAAAAAAAAGTGCAGCGAATGTGCAGTAAAACTGCAGTACAGTGAAGTACAAATGCAGTAAAACTGCAGTAAATGTGCAGTAATATTGCAATAAAAGTGCAGTATTGCAGTTTTTTCATGTCCAAAAAACTGCAGTATTACTTCAGAAAAAACTGCAGTAATTTTTCGTAAGGGGAAGCCTCCTGTCCCCTGATGTAGCCTACCTATGCAAGAAAGAGCTATAAACAGACAGCCTGTTCATAGTTCTTTCTTCTATCGCACTGCTGCAGCGCACGTGCGATAGAAGAAAGACCCTATTTGCTCAATTGCTGCCACGCTTGCTAAAGCGCCGGCTGAGCCGCCCATTAGATCTCCGTTCGCACAGCCGTCAGCTCCCAGCCAACACACTCACCGCCCAGCTCAGAGTCTCCCCACCCTCCCCAGTGACTGGCGCGAACGGGGAGGAGGGGCTAACAACGCAAGGCGAGAACCCCCATTGGAATTACCCACCAGCCGCCACATCATTCACACTGATGAGCTCAGTGACTTGTGGCCACTTTTTGCCGCAAGTCATTTTGCAAACATTGTGTACCTGGTACAGTGTGCCAGGTACACTGTAACTGCTACTACTGCTTATGAAGTGGAAGAGTAACAACAGCTTAGCCATGAAGTGGTAGGCCACATGCGTTGACAGTGTGAGGATGCCAAGTGCTGAAGCAATAAAGTCTGTCATCTGTCATATCACTCACTACAGAGTTCCAAACTGCCTCTGAAAGCAACATTAGCAAACACCATTGCCGAGGAGTTGGACACAAGCCGAATATCACTATTGTACGATGTCAAGTGTTGAATGGTATAAGCACATTGCCACTGGAGCTTACTGTATAGTTTGATGGAGGAGGGATGGTGGTCTGGGATTGTTTCTTAGGGTTTGGGCTAGGCCCCTTAGTTCAGGTCGCCCTGTCCTCTACAAAACTACTTCCCCTGAAGATGGGAGCTGTGGGTATCCTATCCTGGGAACTTCCCAGGTATGGTAATGGGTTTTAGGGTACAAGTGTTCAAATTTGACCTAATCTAGCAGCAATACACAACTACTGGTTGTTGGCAAATAAATGCACCAGTCTGTTATACAAATTTAAAATATTAAAACAATGTAAATGTTATCTTATTTTTTTGTTATTTGGTCCTAAAAGTTATGTTTTATAGTTATATTAATATTAGTATAATTTTCATCATTCCAAGGTTACACTTTACTTCATTGTTTCTGTAGCAAACAAAGCACTATTTGAAATATGTTGCTGATGGATAAAACCAACTGGGGCCTCTGTACCTCTTGGCTTCCCTGGTTCATTATTCCTGCCATAGCATTAGCATGTCAAACGACCCAGCAACTGTCTGCAGCATGAGTTACAGTCAAACATATGCTCCATGAAAAATGCATGCTGTTTATTCTTGTTAGCAGTTGCGCAGAAATAGGGTATACTCTACTGAGCAATAATGTAGACACAAAATGATGGAGTATTGCATTCACTAGGTAACCACAATAATGGCAATACGCACATCTAGAAGCAATGAATTAACACGCGATGTTATGCAGGAGCCTAGAGATAATGTAATAAGACGCAAACATAGAGATTGGTACCAAACATTACTATAAAGCCCCTACCGAAGTTGCTATTACCAAGTAACCAAGATTCATTGATTCCTTGGTTACTTGGTGATTATCTCCCTTGTGTTTTGAACTATATTGTTTACTGACCTTGTTCATGGCATTCACTCAATGATCCTTTGATAACTGCCATGACTACGAGTTTGCTTTATCCCTGTGGTACCTCTGACCCTGTACCTGTAGAATATAGGTTGATAGAGCATTGGAGGTTTTTCTCTGAGTAGCAGCAGATGTTCCAGTCTTCTATCTGCCACTGGGATCCTTCCTTTACTGTACTTGACACAAACTTTTCCAAAGAAAAGTGATAAAGACAGATGGTGGAAATGGGCAACCTTTCTAAACTTATTAAGAAAAATATCCACAACTCCAAGTGCAGCAATTATTGGCAGGTACATTGAGGAAGTTGCATATGTAAGCTCACTTCCTGCTTCCTGTCTTAAATACTAAAAGTCCCAGGTGCTGACATCACAGGACTTAGACGAGTAAATTTGGAAGACCAAACATACAATTAAAACAATGTTTGCTTCTTTATGATATCATTTTTTTACTTTACCTAGAAAATGCATCCAGTTTATCAATTTTGAAAAGAGCTTCCTCTGAACAAACACAAAATACCTGAATAAACCTTAACTGGCAACAGTGATGGAAAAAAATACAACTCAGTGGCCTGACTAAACCCCACAGAACAATGAAGTATGAATGAAGTATATGCTACATACAAACCCGCAAAAACCCTGCTCTTACAGAAATTCAATTTACGCAGTGTGTGTTTTGCACGTATATTTGAAAGCATCAGATCTATTGTGCTCCACTAAATCTCATTAAACTAAATGTACATACAGCACAAGAACAAAACACACAACACATGGGCAGTATCATGGAATTTACTATATCATTTCAACATGTTTCCCATATTCCAGATATTGATAAGACATTTTTTCCAAAAAAAAAGGTTTAATATAAATTGGTTGCCTTGATATGTTTTTTTATGGTTCAATTTGGACAATATATGCAGCCCTTAAGGATCAAATAATACATCAAGGCTTTAGCAGAAAACATATAATAGTTATTATTTTTAGCAAAACAGATAATTAACTTAATTGTTTTATTATTCCTCTTAAACAATGTAACATTTTCAGTATTAACTATGCTTATAGCTTCTTTATGAAATAAACTCCTCTTACTAAAAACACATTCTTTATATTTCCCGAGTGAGTAGCACCTAGTTTTTAACTGGTGTCAAAATTAATAGAAGCTGGTGGTTTAACACAAAATACTTAATTTCCTTATTAACTAAATTACATTTAGCAAAATGAATTGAGTGTATTATTTAGTAATTTTATGTTAAAAAATGTTGTAATGAGTAATATGAGTTTTTACGGTCTTGCAGAATCAATTAATGCTAAGACCAGAAAGCTTCGGATGTTGTCATTTCAGAAAGGGAACAAATTAGTTTATTGACACTAGTTATGGTGCAAAGTCAGGTACATTTTATAAATATGGTTTCATTTACTGCAATGCTTTGATGTGATTCTTAAGTATGTATATTTATATCTATATAGTGCCATCACATATATCTATTTATATGTATGTAAATTAGTGTGAGTATGTATGTGTGTGTGTGCATTTGCAACAGTTTAGATAAATCAGAGGGTGAGGGATCATCATTTGAACATAGGACCAGGGAGCTGGTAAAGTAACGCCTCACCCTTAGCTATCGCAGCAAAGATATGGACAGAATGTGCAATGGGAAATGAAAAGGGTTACAACATCCCTACAAGTAACAGGTAAATTGAGAAAGTTAAAAATAAGGAGGTTATGAATATCTGTTTATACCTGTTTGTTGCAGGTAGATCGTGCATACATCTATTAAACTTCCCAACCACCTAGCTGTCGTTTACATGGTTAAAGCCCTAATTTCCAGCACCCCTTTTTTATTCTCCTCAAACAGTCAAGTAACCTTTGTATTTTGTAGTTACGGAATAATTAGCATTCCCACCGGATCTCCATTATATTAACATGCAGGAACATTGCAGTACTGCTACTTCGAACCTCAAGAAAGAACATTTTATATCACAAACACGAAGACTGTTAACAAATTGATATTTTTATTTGTAGTAAATTTGTTTTTTATTTTTCTTTACGCTTACTTATTATAAGCTATCATTAATATGTTGTTTTCACTATGCTACAGGCAGATTTCCCTAATACTGCGATGGCTCTTACAACAGTATGTGTTGGTATATATATGTGGATGGGATTGCTCATTTTTGTTATTTTGTCTGTTTTAATATTGTAAGCTTAGCAACGGTAGTGAATTGGTGAGATAAAATGTAATATTCCTTAAGTATCCATTTACATTTTTTATAAATTATAAAAGAGAATAATGTAGTGATAATGATCCTAAAATAAATTGCACAGCAAGTTTACATTTTTATGTATTATTAATAAAACTTAATTTATATGTGTAAATGCTATCAAATCTGTTATGCATATTATTATGCGTTACTATTTAATACAATCCGTAGGATGACAGATGCAGAAGACTAATGTAAATGCATTTTGAAACTATCCTTACTACTGAATTGTGTGATCTATAGTTAAACTTAAGAAAACAAATATATACCCTTCATTTCTTAAAATATATTTAAATGTATCTATAGATGTACAATAATTCTATATTAATTATATGTGGTTACATTTTATTTAAAGTACATGTATAAAAGTGATGTTTCATCCTGCAAGAAATAATAAACTAACCCAGTACACTGTCTTTTAAGTATTGCTCCGCTATTCTGAAAAACACCAAAAACATTGTGCGATTAAGCAAATGCCCTTTGAATTAAAATGCACAGATGTTTCCTGCATAATTCACCAAATCCCAAATGCTCAACTGTCTTTTTGCCTACATAGTAAAATAATGATTACGAAAACATTTTACTTCTGAAATATCTGAAATAACAAAATGATCAAATCTACCAAAATATAACTCCTTAAGATTGTTATTCTGTAGAACCTATGTCCTATTACTCATTATATATTTATAAGACTTCATTATGATGAAAAGCTATATAACTGGCATAGATAACTGCCAAGGACAAAGCAACAAGTTGACATGACACCTAGGTGCACACTTGCTACCTGTACCGATTTTCCCCAGACAGTGCCGGGATTTGGGAGCTTCTCCTGGTACTTTCATGCCCCAGGACATGCCCAGGGAAATCAGTGTTGTTCAGGTGCATAAGTAAAAAACAGAAAAAACACCTCCACGTGAAAATAGTGTAAAGTAAATAAAAATGAATAAATACCCCTACAGGTTCTGCTGCTCCCAAAAACAACACTCCCCACAAGTGTACAGCAACAACAATATCAATAGTTGGGGCGCATAAACATGTAGAGAGAAAAAAATAAAATACAATAGTGTAATAAATTTTAAACAATGAGAGTGGTAGTGATATAATTGCACTCACAAAGGTAGTATATGTAAGAGGCACATCAAATGGAAGATAATCTTCAAGAAATCTGGAAGTAAAAAAACCACAAATGGTGTAGTATGAAAGAGCTATGTTTAATAGGATAGAGCTCGTAAACTCACAATTCAGGTGGCATAACCGGAAATGTTATGCAAATAAACGAAGTAAAAAAGTCCAAAGGGAAAAAGAAATCCAACAGTAGACCGGTCTCAACGCGTTTCGCCAAGTACAGTTGGCTTCTTCAGGAGAAAAGTCAGATAAGTAGATTCCAAATGGATCGAAGACAAACGAAATCCGTGGGTTTGTATCTTCAGGTTCCGGCTTTTAAAGTAGTTCTGAGCACGTCCTCGCGGCTCCGTGTATTGTGGATGCGTCATCGCGTAGCCGCGTATTGACGTAATTACGTCCGTATTCTTCCCGGCTCTTGTTCTCTGTCCTCCCGAGGACGTGTGAATAAAGTTCATTCAAGGCCGGCAACGAAAAATAAAAACGAACATCATATTCTTCTCTATGAGCAACTTAGGACTCAATATATAGAGAAGAGAACAAAGACCCACGGACCGAAAAAATAAATAAAAGCATTTAAATCTCAGTACAGTGAGTGTGTCTTTCTTTATATTAAAGGACTACAATATACAGGTAAGTGATAATCATCAAAAGGAGGAAAAATCATGAGAAAATAATTGCTAAAGGGAGAAAGATATCATAGGAAGGTAATATTAAAAGGAATAAAAGAAAGGTCAAGCCCAAAATGGTGAATTGGACAAATATATCCCCTGAAATGGGATAAAATCTATAAGATGTTAAAATGAATATGATGTAGAATGTCTATAAGATATAAAAAATGTATATAAAAAAGATAAATAAATGGGTGTATAAAAATATTTGTATAATAAAAGAAAAAGAAAATATAAAATAAAAATAAAAATGGATATATATACTACAATAAAATAAATGTAGTATATAAGAAAGAATGTTGTGTTGGAATAAATATAATGTTAAAAAGTCTATAATATAAATATATAAAGATATATATGAAAAAGATAATAAATGAATATATAGAATAATAAATGGATATGTATTAAGAAAGTAAAAAACTTAATAATAAAACATATAGGTATTAAAATATATATATATAAAATATTATATACATTTATGTATATAAGATTACAAAAAGTTAATATTAGTCCAATTCAACATTTAGACTTCCCTTTTATACGTTTGAAATTTAAAAATCCATTCAGTCTCCCTTTTATACGTTTGAAATTTAAAAATCCATTCAGTCTCCCTTTTATACGTTTGAAGATTGGAAAGATCTTTGATACTGATAATTGGAAAGATACTATACATGTGTTAAAAATTGTGGAAAACATTATTTGGTCTCATGATTATATATGGGCCACAGTAGATGTGTCCTCGTTATATACAGTAATCCCTCATGAACGAGGGATTAAAGCAATTGGAAAGATCTTTGATACTGATGAAAATATGGACCATCTACAAAGTAACTTTATTTTGCAATGTATTAATTTTATTCTCACCCACAATTATTTCCTATTTGAACAACAATTTTATTTACAAAGATGTGGAACTGCCATGGGGACCAGATTTGCACCAAGTTATGCAAATTTATATGTTGCTGATTGGGAGGCGAATAACATCTGGTCCAACAATCCTTTTGGTGCAAATCTGGTCCTCTGGAAGCGCTACATTGATGACATTCTTATTATTTGGAATGGACCAGTTGAGGATCTAGAACGGTTTATAATATACATAAACCAAAATGAATATAACTTAACATTCACTTCTAATATTAATAGGGAACAGATTAACTTTCTAGATCTTATCTTAATCGGTAGAGATAATGAAAAAATAGACTCTAAAACATATTTTAAGCCTACAGATGGAAATGGCTACATCGATTTCTCTAGTCGTCACCATCCTCAATGGCTAAAGAATATCCCCAAGGGACAACTAGCGAGGATAAGAAGAAATTGCACACGAGATGCAGATTTTCTCTCCCAGAGTCAAAATTTAATAGAGAAATTTGAAGAGAGAAATTATCCGAAAAAGTTATTAACAGAGAGTCTCTCACAAATTACAAAAACGAAGAGAGGTGATCTGTTACAAAATAAATATAAACATCATAATGAGGATTTAAATTTTAACTTTGCGTTTTGTACACAATACAATGATAGGGCATGGCAAATTAAACGGGCTATCAAGAAATGTTGGCCCATACTACAGGGGGATAACATTTTGCAAAATTATCTTCCAGAGGAACCAAAAATTATTTATAAAAAATTAAATAATTTAAAAAATATTGTGGCCCCGAGTGCCCTTCCAAGAACAAGAAGTGAAGAACATTTTTTATCTAAAAAACCCTCTGGATTTTTTCGTTGCGGAATGTGCAAGTTCTGTAAAATATGTCATATGCAAAATAAAAAGACGACTACTTTTAAATGTACCATCACAAAAAAAGAGTATGAGATTCGCCACTTCATACACTGTAAATCAAAAAATATTATTTACCTTTTAGAGTGCAAATGCGGCATCCAGTATATTGGCCGCACATCTAGAGAACTTAAAATTAGGGGCCTTGAACACCTGGGAGGTATCCGAAATAAAAATGTAAAACACAGTGTCCCGAGACACTGTATAAATTGTACAGAGTTCTCTCTCCCAGAGTTTAAAATGATCGGAATAGACCAGGTATCCCCCCATTGGAGAGGTGGAGACATAAAAGAAATGCTAGCGAAGAAAGAGACTGAATGGATTTTTAAATTTCAAACGTATAAAAGGGAAGGTCTAAATGTTGAATTGGATATATTAACTTTTTTGTAATTTATATACATAAATTTATATATATATTTTATATATATATTTTTTAATACTATAATGTTTTTATTATTAAGTTTTTTACTTTCTTATATACATATC
>VKOC01022868.1:0-43705 GCA_009364415.1 Spea multiplicata
TGATTTTTACATTTTACTGTTTTTTACTATTTTTTTCTAATTATTATTAATTTTATTTTATTTTTTAATTTATTTTTACTAATCACACTGTGATTAGAAAGCTGGGCTCCATTGACTTGCATGGTGAATGCAGTACCTGTATTCAACCTGCAAGTGGAGCCAGAGTTCTCTAGATGGTCTGGAGACCATCTAGCGAACTTTTGTTAAAAGTTTTACTTGTTGGTTCCTGTTACAGAGCGGCGGCCATCTTGCTTGATGGCGAAGATCAACGGCAACTGCCCCGGAGCGGTCACAGCCCATCGAAAGGTAAGTGTTTGGTGTCGCTGGATGCCTCCTGATCGAGGCATTGCAGCGACACCATTTAAGTTTAGGAGGCGATCGTCGATCGCCTCCTAAACGCTTTTAAAACGGGCGTCCGCCGCCATACAAAGTATGAGGTTGAGGCATTCAGCAATGCTTTTTGGGTGCAGAAAGCGATAGTAGATCGCTTTCTGCACCCGTTTAAAGACGTGCCGGTCCTGGCACGTCAATTGTCATAACGCACATGCTTTTCCGTGTCGTGCCAGGACCGGCAATTGTCATTAAGGGGATAAAAGGCTGAATGAACTTAAAACACAGTAATTGGGCGATATATCATCAGGTTAACAACTTTTAAAGTATTAAACAAGTCAACTTAATACAGAGAAAATACTTCTTAGGTTTTTCTTTTTAATAGAAATCCTTTATTGTTTATTTATTAGGGCAACCACAGTGATTTTCTTGTTCTAATTCACATTTTAACTTTTCATTTTTGGTGTGGTACAAAAAAGGGATCCAATTATTTATTATGTTTTTTAGGCATTAGTATATTTTCACCTATTTAGTTAGATATCAAAGTAAAGTGACATATATCATTATACTTCCATGTGTTGAACCAATAAATTAAACATTTTCTCAAAACATTGCAAAAGTCATTAATTGCCACATTGGAGAACTAAATGCAAAGCAATCTTGGCTACAGAAAATGTGGGAGATCCTTAACTCAACTACACTGATTTGTGCATACATACTGTTGTAGTTGGGCAAAACTAGGGTTCCTAGTTTGGTGCTATACCTAGAGTGCTTAAAACCTTAATTCTGCTTTTTTTTTTTTCAAGTGCAGTAACTTTCAGGATGTGATAATTTAAAGAATGCTTTGAAAGGAATGTTGAGTGTGGGTTAATGCTCTATGATTGAGGTATGTAAATGTGGGGGCAGGGGTCCCGAGGGCATAAAGTGCGCTTTAGGTGACCTCGGTCAGTGCCACTATTTTAGAGCAACAGCTAACAATCTATACATGTTCCCTCCCTCCCTGATGTCTTACTAACATCTTTCCTCATCACAGTGGGCAAGTGGTGTCTCCTTGCCGGTGTGGGTTGGTAAGCTACAGAGATGGATGCTGGTGTTAAGGAAGGCGAGTTAGGTCTCAATTCGCCCCTGGCCTCTGATGTGATATGGTCAATGACATTGGATGTTTCCACCGAGCTTATGGACATCTGGTGGTTGCCATTGGTGAGGGATGTAGCGGTCAATGTTGTTGGACAAGAGGGGAGATGAGTACTTGGTGAGGGCCAGTGTGGATGAGTTAGGTTTCCGGTACTGTGTTAGGCAAGCTGAGTTTGTGTTTGGATATTAAAAATCTTGAAAAAGTACAATGCTTGATGTGAGTTATTCAATCAGTGAACTGTTCAATCTGTTTGTAATCATTAATTCTCAACTGATCTCCAAAATATAATTTTGTTAAGTTTGGGATAAATTTAAAAGGGGTCAACACACCAGTTTGCTGAGAATAAGGCAAAATACATTAACAACTATCCCAACAACTAAACCCCTAGCTTTTGATATTCTTATGGTTTCTTGGATGGTTAGGTGGTCATTAAGTTTAGGTTGTGGGTGGGAACTATTGCAAGTTAATACAACATTAACTTGAATCATGAAAGGTGAACGCATTCAACTCTTGGCTTTTTCTCCTTAATGCTCCCTGTCTTTTAAAAACTGTGTTTAAATTTATTGAAATACTACAGTTGCCTAGAGGCAGTTCTGTCATTTATCCAAAGGCCTTCTCTTTGTGCTACATCACAGCAGTCTGACCTTCAGTCATGCCCACCTGCCATTTCATGCTCAAGCGTGTGAAGCAACAAAGCTTTACAGGTCTTAATACACACTAATGGTCACATTGACCAGTGATGGGTAGGTTAGTTATATTGAGAAATGTGTTTTGTGTGATAGGAGTAATGTGTGATTTGTGTGAGGTGTTTTGTGTGATAGGTGTGAGGTGTTTTGTGTTATGGGTCCCTTTAAACTAGACGACATTAAAAGTAATGCCCCGTTTGTGATGTCAGTGATAGGAAGGCTCAGTAGTGAAGGCACATACAAAAAGCTCTCAATGAGAGAGACAGTGGAAACAGAGGAGTAGGTACTCACTGGATACAAATGTATCACCCTCAATCATAAATGAGAAGAAAGTAGAAAACTCAACCAGGATAATAGTCAAAGCAGTTCTATTCATTATTTCTGGAAACACCGACCGGTTTCGGCATGAACAAACGCCCTTATCAAGGTGAAAAAAACTCCTTTGCTATATATCAGTAGTGAAGGCAGGTAGGATTAAGACGCCCCACCAAAATGTTTTCAATAAGTAAACACCGCATGTTATTTTAAAAAAGAATAAGCTTATTTTAGATACATTTAACAGTAGTACATAATAATATAAATAATATATCAGAAAACGTTGGGGAACAGCAACTGTAGGCCTGGTAGGCCTATTATAGATAAGCCTAGTATGAAATATATGACCCCTATACCACGTTCAGATCCCTGCTTCTGGAAAAAGGTGAAGGTGTCAAAATTCCATCTCCACCAGTCATTGCTGTGATATGACGTTCTTCCTCTAAAAACAGTACCTTTTCATGCATTGTGGCAGTTAACACTTGCAGAAATACTTGCAATGACTCAAGAATTGAGGACACTCACTCCATTGATACAGAAAAAATGTGTCTGTGATGTTCTGTGTTCTTCATCTTGTGCTCATGTTTAAGTAGCATTTATCATATATAACTTCTCATTAATGGGGTTAATAGCATCAACATTTCTGTACTTATAGATTTACTTCTATAGTATTTAGTACAGCTAAGTAATTATTAACTTTCACTAACTTGCCTTTTCAAAACTCATTACATTTGGTATGTATAATTAATAATAGTGAAGTGTACATGTGATGCATAATTGTAATGAGCATTAAAGGTCAGACTACGGATCTGAATGTAAAATAGGTATGCACAAGAAGATGAACATAATTAAGATTCAGTGAACAAATGAATGACTTGAAATCTAAGACTTCTGCCATTACTTAAGGGATTACTAATGAATAATTATTAATACACGCCTTTGTTTTTATTTTCAAAGGGTCCTAGGTAATGTAACAAAGTTAGAATTAGCTGAAATATATTAATCAATTTGAATAAGACTGATCAGAATAAAGTAGCTCACAATTAATTATTCTTTCTTGGCTATCCACTTGCAGACTTCACATGGATTAATTTTCATACAGATTCACGTAAAGGAATGTTATTTTGTAGATTGTTTAGAAGATGTAGAATATATCTCTGATTAGTGCTGGATGTAAAAATGCAAAAAAATAATTTTTAAAAAAAAAGATAAAAAGAAGCTACTTTATTGTCCTCATTTGTATATTAAAAACACTGCAACAAAGTGTAATAAAAAGGACATAAATAACATAAATATAACCAACCAAAAAAGGGAGAAGAGGGCTAGTATCAAAATAAACACAATAAAGCTTTCAGAAGTAGCCCACTGAATGCCACTGGCTGTAAATTACCAAGCACAGCAAGTCAGAACTACTTATTAACTGCAAGCTCAAATCCTTTGCTTGCCAAGGAAAGACCTCACCTTCCATCCACACATCTAACAACTGTAAATGCAAACCTTAAGGGAACCGTGTTCGAAGCTGGCTAAAACCCCCAAATATAAAAAAACACTAAATAATAGAAAATAAGGGTACCTTCTCTGTCTGTACCAACATCTTCATACTGCTCCTCCTGGATGGGGAGCAACTTGGCTTGTTCAGTACCCTGTCACATTCTGACTTCAATACCAAGCAACACAACCCCACTCATTTCCTTTACAACCTCTGATGTCATTACACTTAAGGTGGTGAATTAAGTTTTTTGTTTGATTTTAACATTTCTATATCAAAATCATGAAACCAAATATGTACATTTGTATAGATTCTTTAGGTATTTGGCACATTGCTCTCTGTGTAGCAAATGTTACAATTTAACATTGTTAGAAATGATCCAGAGAAATTATCAACCTTGACTCAGTAAAAAAAATTACCTCAATTATTAAACAAATCAATAACTGTCTAAAGAAAATGTAATCTCTCAAAATACTCACAAATGCACAGAAATAGAAGCTTTCAGAATGAAAACAATATTCCCAGTATTCTATAAAATGTTCCTATTTGGAATTGATTTTGAGAAACGTAAGGTATGAACCGGGTCATTTCCCAGGTTTTCCTAGGGTGATTTTTTAAAATCAATTAATTCGTTGTGATGGCAGATGTATTTTATTGGGTAGTAGTATAATTTAGCAGATGTACCTCCTGCTCCTGTAATTGGTCAAATGGAAAAAACCACAGTCTAACAAGTAAGAAAGATACTTTATTGTTTCGAACTAAATGTTTGTGTCCAGCAGATATGTTTTGGTAGACAAGGAGCAAGTTTTTATCAATGTCATTTTTAACCAGAAGTACAAGTGTAATCTTTATTTCCTGTCATTAAAATATACGAGTGCATAATTTGTATACTGTGCATGATTTAAGATGATCCCTATTGCCTACCTTTGTTGGCTCAGAGGAGTTTCCTGGTGAGACCCAAATGTAATTTTCCCATTAAAATAAAAACGAATATGACCACTGTAGTTGAAGCTAACAAACCATCGTGAACCTGCGCAACATGAGAACTTTAGTTTCCAATAGTTGAGGTGGTAAAGACTAGTCACAACTACCTTAGTCTAGATTGTAAAGACACACAGTAGGATACTTGCTAGTTTTCCAGCAGTAAATTTGATAATGTTTGGCCCTCAAAGCTGTTATAAAAATTACATTTTTAAATTTCTTTTTTTATTTCATCAGTAGATTACAACAATACACTTTAGAAAGGTTGAGCAAAACAGTTCAATGTTGATATACACAGAACAATTGGTGTCAAAGCTGTCCAAGAGAGAATTGTGAATCATTATATATAATCAAAGAATGTAAATATAGCTCTAATTTGACAAAATTACAAATACAGCATGGCCAATTAAGAGATGCATTTTCCAAAATAATAAGTTACTTAACCTGAATAAAATGCCACCATAAAAGAAAACAAGGTTATAGAACATTTTATAAAAAACACTATTGCAAAAAAAGAACAAAACTATAATATTGTCAAACTAACCCCCATACTATCAGACAGGTGTCATCTTCCCAGGGCACGCTCCAGAAGCCAAACCAAGAGGTCCCTCCACCCAGGGAGTGGGCAGGGGAGAGGCATAAAATAATTTAAAGCATTTCCAATGTCTTTCCCCAAGTTTAGTGTCCCTTGCTTCATTCTTTAGCTATATCATTGAGATTAATATATTTTTGTCTAGTCTCTCCCAAAACATAAGGAATCCATGTTAAGAATTAGTGCAAGGAAAGGGTTGAAATACCAGCATTTGAAATATCCTGTTTTCAAACATAAATGGTTTGGTAGGGGTTAATTTAATGTCCCAAGGAGGCAGTATGACCAGATCTGAAAAATGTTTTTAAATAGCAATATGCTATTTGTACTAAATGCCCAATAACTAGCAAAAAAAGCCCGTGTTGACAAGGGAGCAGTAAAGCACGCGCTCCCTAATGTTGAGTCGACTAGAGGGAGATCGTGATCTCCCAACTAGTCTGCAGGCTGCAGCTGCTGATCAAGCGGCTGTGTGCCCCCCCCCGGCGCTGCACCTGAGGTGTACGAATGGCTCTCGCCTCACCCTACCTCTGTCCCTGCAAAGTGGGACAAAGGTAGGGATAGGTGGGACAACGAGACAGAGAACCAAAATCGGGAATGTCCCACCCAAATTGGGACAGTTGGGGGGGCATGCAATTGACGAGCCTGGGACATCATGGGGTTAAATGGGCTTAGAAAGCAATAAAAGATCCCTTTCCTCTGTCAAACGGTATTGCTGTATGCTTCAAAATTAAGGCTTTCAGCCAAACTGCTGTAAGGACTATCTATCTATTACAGGTTGGCTCCAGTGTGTCCTTTGGCTGGGCGTCAGCCATATGCAATATGACGGCGGCTGTCTGCTTTAGAAAATCTTATGAGTGATCAACGATCATCTCATAATCTCTAACAGTGTTGCTGAAATGCCTCCATATCAAAGCATATTGTGACAGCAAAAACCCACCCCAGAATGCACTGTGGTCCATCCGTACAGTGACCACAACCAGACCCTCTTAAGAACTCTGACCTCCCTCTGCATGTTAAATACAGCTGCTGCATTCCACCATGTAAGTCAATGGAGCCCAATTTACTAATTACCACTGCCTTGACTACAGGGGTCGCAGGTCTGGAGGGCCCTTTCTAAACTATTTTGATCTGGCCCGGACAGACAGGAACGTATCGGGTGGCACATTACAACACATGACCCCGCAGTGAAACTGAGGCTGTTTGCAAGGCAACATTTGAAATACCCTGATGTATCCACTCCATGGTTTGATGGAGTAAATTGAATTGGTCAGGATTAAAGATGTCCCAAATAGGACATAGGGACAGTATGGCTAGAGGCCAAAATAGCAAATTTAACCTCTTCCGGACCGGCGTTGGCAAACTGCGTCTTCCCTTAAAGGCCGCAGGTTTTTTAAAATATTTAAATTCCGTGCTCGTGATTCGCTGCAAAGCGATCACGTGCACGGAATTGAGGGGGAGTGGCTGCTATGGATCGCTGGATGACGTACCTGGTACGTCCCGGTCTGCCGATGACCTTTGACCCGGAAGTACCAGGTACATCCCGGTCTTGAAAAGGTTAAAAAACTGAGATGTGCATGTCCCACATGTGACCTTTTACCCCCCAAACAACCCAGCAAACCTATGCAGAGGTACATGGAAATATATTAGCATTTTAAATACACCGGGGTATCTAGTTTTGAAACATATGGTTTGATGGCGGTAAATTGAACTGACTGGTTTCAAACATTTACCAAATAGGACATGGTCTGAGTATTGCCCTTTAACTTTCATCCTAAATCTAAATTTAACGGCCACTGCATGCTGATCCCTCAGGCCGGCACTTCAATAAGGGCACTGAACAGGGCTGGATAAACGTAGGGGCTAATGAAGCTGCAGCTCCAGGCCCCTATATGAAAATAGGCCCAGTCAGGACCAAGCACTGAAGTGGCCGCACAACCACCGGGGCTGTCTTTAATGCGGGGCAAAAGCTTGCAGCAAAAGCGTTTGCAGAGGTCGCAACTGCCCGGGCGACCCCCGCGATCACTTCCACAGAGGTCATGCTGCTTATCTGTGCCTCTTGTTCCACCCAGGGGAAACAGGAACCCAGCGGAGTCACGTGAATTTATGCCACATGACCCTGCATGATTGAGGGAATGTGTATCTGTGAATAAGTGAATGAATGAGTATCTGTGAATGAATGAGTCCTGTCCTAGTATGTATGTGTTTGGGTGTCGGTGTGGCAGAGCCTGTTCTGGTGTGTGTGTGTTTAGTTATCTGTTTCCTGGCGCTTTACTTATTGTAGGAATTAATTGAACTATTTAATTTTACTTATCCAAAGATAAAACACCCTCCTGAATTTGTAGTTACTTCAGCAGAAAAAACTTTCTAAGCCCAGACACCAGCGAGAGGAAAAGTAAAAGCTTTGTGTTATTTACTCTATTTCAATCTGCATATCTTAATAAAAAAGGATTAGTGGCACTAAATTGTGGCTTCAGGCATCACATGCATGATGACATCAATATGCGTTAGAAAATTAGGAAAACATGGGCATGGATGGTGCGCTGATTCGGTGGCACAATGGACTACTTGACCCCCCCCCCCCCCAAGCCCTGGTTCTTAAAGGGCTACAAAATTAATATGCCCTAATGTCTTCGAATGCTCACTATAGTTTGAAATTTGTAATACAAACTGGTGTGATTCCCTTTTAATAGAAGACATACTCACAATCAAAATATATATAATGTGTAGATGTTTTTTCCACAAGAGCTGTCATTGTATGTCCTCAAACAATCTGACTGGTATAAAATCTGCAGTGCAGAAGATGGTACAGAAGATGCTGCTATTTATTTCTCAGTTACAAAAAAAGGAAAAAGCAGGTCAGCTATGGCCTCAGGTTCTATCTGTCACTTATGATTGGAATGCCTGTTACACAAGTCACGAAAAAGTAAAGTTTACTTTTTTTCTCAAGTTAGTATGTTGTCATCATTGATAAAAGAAGACAACTCTTCTATTAGTTAACCTACATTTGCTTCAAGAGATTTCTTTGTTTACGCAATCCTAACTAAGGAAGCAAATAGCATATCGTATATCAGATGTAGAAATTGCTGTGAAGGAATACATCATTGTTCTCCATGGAAAGATAATTTTTGAAGAAAATTATTTGCCTTAATAAAAAAAACAACGTTAGCAGTTAGTATGTATATAAGCTTCTCCAAATTATCCATTGGGTAACATAATAAAAATATTTCCTGATATGGCTTTTTGGAATGATATTTATTACATTGGTATAAGAGTCCACACAGTTAATGATGTCATGATGAGATATTTAGAAAATATGAAGGGCCCCACCAGGATCATGGGCAGCTATTTTGACAACAGTGTGATGAGTTGTTTTGACACTTAAAATCATTGGGCTTGATACATTTTTTTTATTGCAGTTGTTTACCGAATAGTTTTCATTTATCTGTAAAGGTTTACGACTATTATTTATATTATGCTCAAATAAAAAAAAGCATTTTGATAATTTGTTGATTAATTTATGTCCCTCTGCTTAAGAGGTAATGTTTAATCCCTTAACAACCAATGACGTGCCAGTCTGTTAACTAACTAAACTTTGGTCACTTTCTACGCTTAAACAGTATTGCTGTAATGCCTAGATCTCAAGCCATTCAGCAATACAGAGAACTGCAGCATTTCACTGTGTTCCATGGTATATCTAATGCTTTGAAAATTATTTTGTACCCTTCTCCTGACTGATAACTTTAACAACGAGATCCCTCTGATGTTTTGGAAGCTCTCTGCAGACCATGGCTTTTGCTCTGAGATGCAACTAAGAAAATGTCAGGTAAATCCTACTAGAACAGCTGAACTATATTTGTGATTAATCAGAGTCACTTTAAATGATGGCAGGTGTGTAATGACTTCTATTTAACATGAGTTTGAATGTGATTGGTTAATTCTGAACACAGCCCCAGTTATAAGAGGGTGTGCACACTTATGCAACCAGGTTATTGTGAGGTTTTTTTTATTACCCCTTCAAAGATTTCAGCTTGTTTTGCAATTGAATTGTTCACATTATAAGTCACATTAAAGGTGGAAACTGACATGATTTATCTTTGTCTCATTCTTTAAAATTACAAGAACCTGTCATTTTAACAGGGGTGTGTAGACTTTTTATATCCACTGTACGTTTAGATGGCACTGTGCCATTTGGTACTGCAGCTGGTGGGGTTCCAAATTTGGTGGGGGGCAAAAGGTGGGTAAGGAATAATCTAGGCATTTACCCCCTGTTGAGATGCCTATAACGCCTTGGCATCACATGGGATAGACACATGGTTATCCTGAATTTAAGGCAAGTCTTTATAGCTGGAATATCTTAGGAAACATTATTTTTGAATACATTATATTGCAACTCCATAACATTATAGAATAAAGCATTATATGTTCAGATTTTTTAAAAATACCATAATAGAGCAGTTTACTATATTTATTAAAATATATAAATATATCTAAAATATGTTAGTGTGAAAGTCAGATTGCTTTAGCTGCTCTTTAATTTATGATAAAATGATTTTGTGCTGGTCTAATTATTTTTGTTAAATGGAATTGAAATCTATGTTGTATTAAACTTTAAATAGCAAGCCATTTATATGTACAGCTGAATTTCATTATATAATCTTTTTTTTTAAAAAATAAAAATTTAATTTTTTACTTAAATAATTAGTAGATGTCGTTTTTTTACTTTTTTCATCTTAAAACTATCCTTTGGTGGTATGATTTAGTGTTTGCGCATATATTTGTATGTATATAGAAGAAGCAGAGCTGTGCGGCAAGGAGACAGGGACACAGAATTGGGAGAAAGTAGGGAGATATTCAGAGAAAGCGTGAAAGAGAGTGCGAGAGAATGAGAGTATGGAAAAATTGGACAAAGTGCCAAACATGCCAGAAGACCAAGGTGGACACCAGGACCCTATATTCTTTTAATTTTTTTATTTTTTTGTGGACCGCACCCCTGAAGTGGAGTGAGGCCCCTAACTTCCCTCATCGGCCAAGGGGCCTGCTGGAGGGCCAGATAGAAAGATAACATAATAATAATAATAATAAAAAACACACGTGCACTGTGCATGAAACAGTGCAATCTTGAAGACAAAAAAACATATAAGAAAATAATCTTTAATGAAGGCTGGTGTGATAAAAATTTATGTAGACGCACACCTAGCCTACATGGTTCGTTCTAGTGATATGTAAATTAAAAAAGTGCCCAGTGCACTTACCAGGTTTGTCAAAAAACAAAATATGATGTTGGAATACCATAATCAAGCTTAAGGTGACACGTCCCATGGCCTAGACAATGGTCAAGGGACTCCAAACGAACCTCCGGGTGTTGAAGTTATCCTGCCTTAATGCCAGAGAACCAAGCTTTCGCACTCTCACAGGTAGTCACTTGATCTTAGCCAAAACACAGAGAAGTGACCTGACCTCTTATACCACCTGTATAACTTGCTCTATTCCAAGATTGTCGGTATGATGAAAACATGAGGTACAGTCATGTGAAAAAGAAAGTACACCCTCTTTGAGTGCTATGGCTTTACATATCTGAACATAATAACAATCCCATATCATGATTTATTAAAAAAAAAAAAAAGCCTAAATGGAGAAGCCATGTGTGAACTACACACTTACTGCTCCCATAGGCATTAAGACGCTAAGTAGCAGACAGCTGCTGCTCCTCAAATGCCCTTGATTAGTTGATTATCAGCAAGAGTGATGTTTTAGCAGTTTGCTGGTCTGGAGCATTCGGGTGTGTGTTAACAAAATGCCAATGAAGAAAGCCATCAGCACAGATCTGAAAGCCATTTCCAAACAATTTAAAATCCATCATTTTACAGTGAGAAAGATTATTCAGAAGCGGAAGACAGTTGCCAATCATTTTGCCAGAAAACCAAGAATTACATCTCAGACTTCAGCATACTAAATGTTAATTAGAAAAAGACTGAACAAGTATGTTTTTTTTGGAATGGTTGCCAGGAGAAAAACATGGCAGCATGGCTTAGGTTTGCAAATTTGCATCTGAACAAAACCACATGACTTCTAGAACAATGTACTTTGGACAGACAAGATCAAAGTGGATATGTTTGGCCATAATGCAGAGCACCGCATTTGGCAAAAACCAAACACAGCATATCAGCACAAACACCTCATACCGACTGTCAAGTGATGATCTGGGCTTGTTTTGCAGCCACAGGACCTCAGAACCTTGCAGTCATTGAGTCAACCATGAAATCTTCTGAAAATCAAAGTATTCTACAGTCAAGTATGAAGCCATTTGTCTGACAGCTAAAGCTTAGTTGGGTCATGCTACAGGACAATGATCCCAAGCACACAGATTGAAATGCTGTGTTGGGACCTTAAGAGAGCAGTGCATAAAAAAATGCCCACAAACCTCAAAGAATGAAAGCAACGTTGTAAAGAAGAGTGGGCCAAAATTCCTTCACAACAATGGGAGACACTGATAAAGTCATACAGAAAACGATAAATATTAAGTCTAATTGCATTAGCCTGTAGTTGCGGAATCGAATGGAAGTTCCATTGTGTACTGGTAATACCGGTGGTGCAGTGGTTCCTGCGTTTCAGGAGCTGTTCTTAAATTCTTAAAATCTCAGGAAAGAAATCCTGGAAGGGAAAGACGTTAATTTAGTCTCCCTTCTCATCAGTTCTCATGATTGGCGCAAAATAAAGCCTTCTCTTGCGGAGAAATTTCGTGGTTCTCAAATCTAAAGACCTCAGACTCTCAAAAAAATTATCTGTCCCTGAGTTTGGCCTTCAGCCTTTACAGGGATGTTATATGTTCAGCATACCCTACTAGAAGCTAGACCATTATTTATTCAAAGTAGTATTTATTCAAATGGGGGTCATGCCATTTATGTTTACCACTATGGCTGCTGTGGCTTTAGCCCAGTTTAACCTCTTCAGGACCGGGATTTTGATACTAAGGTGGCGCTAAAGGACCGGAGCCAATTTTGTGTTTTTGCTATGTCTTTCTTCAACTGCAAATTCCCTCTTATCAATTAGTGCACCCACACAAATCATATATTGTTTTTTTTCAGAACAAGTAGGGCTTTCTATTGAAATAATAATTATTATATATAAACCATCATTAAGTATGAAAAATATCTAAAAATGTGGGGGAAATTAGGGAAAAAGGGAAATATTTTCACAGTTCCACCTATAAAAACTTAATATAACCAGTGCAAATGGAAAAAGTGTATTTGGGTATTTGTCCTGTTTTTGGAAACACCTCATATTGCCTGGTTTTTCATTTATTTTGGCACTTACAGGGTTAAATATAAATGACGCGCATCGCTGTTTCTAAACAAGATTTTTAAAAAATGTGGTATCCTGGGAGTTGCGCCCCAATAGCGCCAGAAAAAGAAAAACTGCTCAACAAAAGTATACATTTTTTGAAAGCTGACATCTCAAAGTATTTTATTTGGGGCATTTTAACACTTTTTATTTAACCATTTTAGTGCCAGTCTGTCCTAAATATTGCAGTAAAATTTTATTTTTTTCTTTTTTAAAAAACCATTTAATCCGAACACAGTATTTCAGTATTTTTTTTTCCCCTGGGTACATAAAATGACTGAAACAACTTGTGATTTGTATTTAGAAACATCCCCCGAGTACAGGGATACCCCATATACATGGGTAGAGCATGGCTCTGTGGCACTGTGGGTTCAAAATTGGAACATGGGCATTTCAGTTTTCAAACATGGAATTTTGACAGATTAGTTTGCTGGGTCCAGGTCTCATCTGAGACACGTAGACATCCCATATTTCATTTTAACCCCCTAAAACTTTATATTTCCTTAAACTAGACAGCTCAGGGAATCTAGTTAGGGGCCTATTGGCCTGTCCCATGCAGCTGATTCCACACCAGCGCCTTCCAAAAAAAGAAAAACCATTTCACATCCACTTTGCGGTTTCACCATGATTATTTATCTAGAGTAGATGTGTGAAAAAAACAAAATAGGTCTTGATTTGTGTTCACTAACAATCATGTGGAGACCGAAGAACCCTGTCTCCCTGTCCCTGAAGCAGCCTCTGGCAGCTGGGACACAATCTCCCATAGACCAGAGATTGCAGGGGAGGAGTCTCTTTGATCAGTCCTACAGGACTGATCAAAGGGCTTGTAGGAGCTCGTTTTTGCTGTTACTGGTCTGCCTGGGCATTGAAGGGGTTAACGCTGCACTGACGCTAACATGGAGCAATCAGGCAGCAGGGGGTGTTGTGTCAGGTCCCCACACTTGTTTGGGGACCCAATCAACACTCAACCCCCTTTCCTGAAGCTGCCTGAAAACACGATTGTAGGTTTTTCTGCAATCGCGGTTTCAGCCTACAGAATCACTCCATGGGAGTGATCACAGGCTCAGGGGCGAGCTCGGGGTGGCTGTGCTGTCTGCTCAGACTCCTGGGTAGACAGCAGCAGGAGTGCCCCTGCAATCACCGCGATCACTACGATTGTGGTGATGTCGGGGGCGGTTTTTGGGGCTGACGTACCTGGTACGTCCCGGTCTACCGGTGACCTATGACCAGGAGGTAAAAGGTATGTCCCGGTCCTGAAGGGGTTAACTATATTACAGACTAGAGTCAGGTGGATACAGAATTATTTTGTAGGAATGTTTCAGGACTTAAAACTCCTGCTTGCCATATTTGCCAGTCCACAGCCCATTCGGCTAATTTCTGTTCCGGCCCATATCATCAAGAAGCTAGGAAGATGGAAGTTCTCTAGTTTTTCCCTATATATTCCCCAACCAGCATCTGAAATTTGCACTGTAGTTATATTGGTACATATTGTTCTGTTCGTTATTAAACGTTATAGCCTGGTTAACTTCGTCTTTGTCTTTTTGGCCTCTTCTACGCCTAGCTGGTAAGTTTTGGCATACCTCAGATCGAATGGACCCTTTATATCGATATTTCTCCATTCCTCTAATCCTATTCATTTGCCCAACCACAAATGTTAAGGCAAATTGCATTAGCCTGTAGTTGTAGGAGGGGCTGTGATTATTTAACGAACCTCTGGTCCGCCCACAGCTACGGTGCAACATCTTTCGGTTGCCCTCCCTTGTCTCCCCTCTTTTTTTCTCTTTTGTTCCTTTCTCTGTCCTTTCTTTAATTTCTTTAACTCTGGAGCCCTCTCTTAGGCCTACCTGGTATGTCTGTTCTGGCATACCTCAGACCGAATGGACCTTTTATATCTATCTTTCTCTATTCTTCTAATCCTATTCATTTGCCCCAACCACAACTTCAGGTTGTTGCTAATAAAGTTGGTGCTATTGAATCATAATGTATACCTCGTTTTTTCACAAATGGCTTCTCCATTTTGGCTTTAATTTTAATTTTCAAAGTGTAATATGTCATGTGTTGTTCATCTGAGTTTGTATTTACCTAATTTTTATATCTGCTAAGAAACAGATGATTGTTATTATGTCCTGATATACAAAACCATAGAATTCAAAGAGGGTGTACTTTTTTTTTCACATGACTGTATGTGGGGGACAGACAGTATTTTCATGGGTTGGTATATCCCTTGGATAAACCTAAGGACCATAGGAAACATGCGCATTTTCCAGGTACTAGGCTAAGCAACTGACTCAGTTTATTTTATTAGAAATGGCAGGTACTGAATAAATAAAGAATGCATTTGGAGTAAGAGTTTGTTCAATGCAACATCAATAAACCTTGTTTAAATGAGTCATTGCAAAGTCCAAGTATGGATTTTTCAGCCATTAATATAGTCAGTATATGTATTATTGTAATAACAGACCTATGGGAGCTCAATGACTACCCTATGCAAAGAAATGAAAGCTATTTTAAATGTAATGCATAGATAGCCATGTAGCTGGTAGCAGACAGAAAATCTATTAGAAATAGCATTAAAGAACCTAATTTTACAGCAAGACAGGAGGCTTCATATTTTGCATTATCCTTCTTTACTGAATAACCTCCCACAGCAAAGGAGTTAACAACCATAATGAAAAACAACCAATCAAAACAAGCAGGACCCCAGGACCCTATAAGAGTCCCAGCGTCCAGCAACTCCTCCTCTTTTTTTGCTGCGTGACCTCCAGATGAGCACTTTCCAATTATAGATTATCTTCCATTGTCTATAATTGTTATATATATTGTATTGTATTGCTGAGGCCAAGCTTATTTTGATTTCTTTGGGTTATTTGTTCCCTTGTCTGCTTATCTCTGGTTAGTTTGTACTGTACATTTTGCTCCATTCCATTTTCTTTTAGATAGCTAGGATATCCGTTATCTCTCATGTATAATTAGCTCTTTTGTTTACCTTATCTGTCCCTTTTTCCCGCAGTGCGTCACCTCGGGTCTTCCCCGTGGCGTTTCCCCCCCGCTGTGTGGCTCTCTGCAGCGTCCGCAGAGAGCTTATCCTGTTCGCGCGCTCTGCCTTAGGCCCCCGGACCATGCGGTTCGACACAGCGATCCGCTCGGGCATCACGCGGTTTCCTTTTGGATTCCTGCCGTGTGTTCCTTTCTCTGCTCACGGCGCTCTTCACCGCTCTCGGGTAGCAGTTGTCTGTCTCGACGTCACCTTTGGATTCCTGCCGTGTGCGCGTCTTCTGTTCGCGGTACAGTGCAGTTCACCGCCCACGTGTAGCGGTCATCCACGTAGTGTGTTCCCTCCCTCCGTTTTCTCCTGGCCTCCATCTTCTGTGAGCTGCCTGGTCCCTTCTAGGTAGTTTATCCCCTCGGATTTCGGGGTCCTGCCCAGATTTTAACCCCTACTCTCCTCAGAATGGCCTTACATTACCGGATTATGTACTATAACATAAATTAAAAAATAAAAAAGGTACATGGCCTTAGGGTAAACCCCTCTCTATTCTATTGGCCCTGGATGCTCCCTACTTTCTGCAGGCCCTCCTCTGAACCACAGGGTGACTCCCTGCTTTATATTGAGGATATCCCCCTCTTAATATATATTGAGGATACCCCCCTCTACATTGATTTGGCCCTGTTTAGGGCCCCATGTTGGTGGTTCCTGAGGGTACCCCCTCTCCATCTTTTTAGAGGTGACCCCCCTGACGAGTACATTATGTAATTTGGCTTGTGGGTGAACCCCACTGTATATTTCATACCTCCACTCTAATCTCTTCTTCTCTACATCTTTGTGTCTTCCAGAATCACAGTACTGGAAGCATGGCGGATGACTGTGAAACACCTTTACCTGCTGCCCTCCAGGCCTGGCTTCGCTCAGCCCTGACAGCTGCTCTCCCAACCGCCTTGGCAGAGGCCCAATCAGCCCATCAGACACACACTGTGTCATCTCTACCTGGGGGCGAGGATTCAGATGCTGATAGCTCTCCTCCCCCAGTTGACCAGGAGAACACTCGCAAGTGCCATTGGGGCTCCAAAGTGTCGAACACGGAATTTGACCAGTCGTTTATCACGTTCCTTTCTGGGACCGACCGTGACCCCAGAAAGGGCATCGAACAGGACTTACAGGCTGCGCAGGACAAGCTGCTGGATACTACGGGACCACTAGCCCAGGTTTTCCAGATGGCCAACGAGGCCTTGACGTCAGGCACTCCGCTAGACGCCCACTTGGTCGTGAGTGGGTCCAGGGAGCGTTCTGTCTCCTAGGGAACGCCAACTGCGCCATCTCCGCGGAACGGTGTAAGGGTGCTCTTTTCAAATTGGATGCGAAACTTGCTGAGCTGGCTCCGAAAGAACAAGGACCTGAGGCCAATGGCCTCTCTGGTTGTTTACTGTCACTGTCACGACCACCCCCACACTGGCACTTACCGCAGAAGTTTTTCTACCCAAAGTACTACTGCTGAAGGAGAAGCCCCCCAGGATTTAGAGGATCCCAACAGTAAGGAGGCCAGGTAGAGGTAGGTAATATTGGAACGGAGTTGGATCAACAAGGTACTGGTAAAGCATAGAAGGATCTGGTAAAGGATCCTGCAGGGTGGAGATGATGCCAAAACAGTAGTCAGGAAAGCCGGGTCAGAGCACAAAAATCGGGTAGTCATACAAGCCGTGGTCAAAATCCAGAGAGGGTAGTCGAACAAGCCGGGGTCAAAATCCAGAGAGGGAAGTCAGACGAGCCAAATCGGTAGCCAAAGCAGAGAAGGTAGTGGTACAAAATCAGCAGGCAAGAGAGACGTCAGGCAAGCAAAGGGTCAAAAATACTCAGGAGACTAAACAGCACAGTGCATACAGCAAGACCACAACAGGGTAACTGGGAGGAGGATTTCCGGATTTTTAAATCCTGTGCCAGACCTAAGCTCCGCCCACTGGATGACATCACTGATGTAGCTTCAGCCTGCCATCAGGACCACGCCCCCAGCTATGCTGTGATGACACGCCCCCGTCTTCTACACAGGAACCACGGATGTGCCGAGATCGGGTAAGTACTTGTCTCTGGGGGTCTCCACCTCGTGGTGCCCGTCGCGCACGGGCATTAGCTTGCCCTTGCTTGCCGGGACCTGGGACTGTGACAGTCACTTTAAGATGGAGGGTATCCATCTTTTGCGGGATCTCCTCCGTGAGAACGACTGGTTCACGCAGTTGGACTTGAAGGACACTAATCTGACGGTTCCTGTTCACCCGGAACACAGGAAATATCTCCAGTTTCGTTGGAAGGGTCTGCTGTGGCAGTTTACCTGCCTCCCGTTTGGCCTCAGCTTTGCCCTGTGGTGCTTCACGAAACTGCTGAAGCCGGAGTTTCTAAGCGTTCGCGGTGTTCGATGCATCGTCTATTTGGACGATGTGCTCCTTATGGCTCCCGACAGAGATTCCCTGCCTTGGCGGTCCGTCTGTTCCAGGACCTCGGCTTTATCATCAACGAGACAAAGTCGGTCCTCATCCCTACTCAGTCTAACCAGTTCCTCGGATTCACTGTGGACTCCGTTGCGGCAGTGCTCCGATTGCCACGGGAGAAGGTTCTGGCCATCAAGAAGGAGATTCAGAGACTTCTCCGATCTCCAACGGTTTCCCTCAGGTCTCTCACACGTGTTATCTGTCTTCTATCGGCCTCCATTCAGGCCATATTTCCCGGACCTCTGCATTACCGAGCTCTCCAGAGGTTGAAGACTTGTCATCTTCGGGGCTTCGGGTTCCTAAGACCTCTTTGTCCCTCTCCCCGACAAGGCGCGACTGGAGCTTCGTTGGTGGCTCTCGCTCATGGACGCCTGGAACGGGCGCGCCATTTTTGGCTCGGTTCCAGTTCCTATAGTTGTTGTGCTTAACTTTTTTGCGCACCTTTATTCCCAGCGTAAGTCTTACTGGTTCATTAATTTGTTCCGGTTGGTTATATCCGCCCATGTTCCCGTGGCCGGCCAGGGTGTTGGTAAGGATCCTCGGTGTGTTGCCTTTTTCGTGGGATCCGGGTCTCGCGCCCCCCTTTGCGCGTTATTCTGCTTTCTGGGATGTTTTATCCAGGCATGGCCGGATAATGTCCGTCTGTCCTTCTGCCAGCTTTTGGCTAAGGCTGCTTTGCTGTTGTGTTTGTTTTCTTTTCGGCGGGTGTCTGATGTTGAGGCGTTTGATGTGGATTCCTTTTCGCCTGTCAGGGTCTCCGTCTCTATCTCTCATAGGATGAAGTCCAATTCGGTGTCGGTTTCTTACCCTTATTTCCCTGACAGACCCAAACTTTGCATGGCGCAGTGCGTCCAGGCCTATCTTTCCGCGTCTCGGCCGTTTCGTACTTCTTCCTCGGGTCCTCTCTTTATCTCCTATGTGCGTCCGTTTCGCCCCCTTTTTCAGTCCCTACTTTGGCCAGGTGGATTCGATGGATCCTTAACCTGGCTGGTATTGAGCCTTCGTTTGGGGCGCACTCTGTCCGGGGTGCCGCTGCTTCGGCAGCCTTGTCTCTCGGGAGCTCCCTTTCGGCGGCAGATTGGTCTCGGGAGTCTACTTTTCGCACCTTTTATTTTCGCCCTCAGCCGCATACTTCCTGCACTCTGTTGCGGTGTTAAAATTGCAAAATATGAAGCCTCCTGTCTTGCTGTAAAATTAGGGATTAATCTAGCCTTGGTGCAGTATTAATCTAAATTTTATTAAAGACAGGAGGCGAGTATTTTCCCTTCATTTTCCCTCCCTGGTGGGTGTGGGATGTATTAGGTTGGCTCTGTTTTCAACTATTTCTTGTGTTTTCTGTTCCAGGCATTCCCACTTTGTCCACCTGGTATTGTCACCATGTCTCTGTTTTTTTCAGTTCATTCTATGACTATTTGAGCGGCATCGGTCCGGCGATCCTCTTTTTCTGCGGTTTTCCTGTTTCTTCTGATGTTTCGGTTCCAGTCTTCAGCTTGGTGTTTTCTACCTACCTGTTCGGCGTCACCGCAAAGAAAGAGGAGGAGTTGCTGGACGCTGGGTCTCTTATAGGGTCCTGCTTGTTTTGATTGGTTGTTTTTCATTATGGTTGTTAACTCCTTTGCTGCTGGAGGTTATTCAGTAAAGAAGGATAATGCAAAATACTCGCCTCCTGTCTTTAATAAAATTTACATTAATAGTGCACCAAGGCTAAATTAATTCCTAATTTGGCTACAATGTGACACAATGAACTCACAATATCACTCTGAGGGTGTATACACTAAACCTGGAGTTTGACATTGAGTTGAATGTTTTCAGGTCCAACTTCACAAGCATTATGAAAAGCCAAACAGGCAAACTTTACCGCAATTGTTATTTATAATTTAGTGTGATATTTCAAAATGTGAATTTCAATATTGAGCATTTTAAATTTCTAGTTAAAACAAATCCTTCATTCTGTGAGCCAATGAATACAGAAAATTGTTAAAACTGCTGTAATGACATGAATCAATGGTATAAGAAACATAACTCAATATGTGTACTTAATTTCAAATCATCAAATTATGCAAAACACATTGAAAGATTACAAAAAAAACAAATTTGTTTTTTCTGGGGTGTCATTGTTTTTTATTTGCTTCTAAACAAGTTACTGGGAAAGACCAACACAGAAAACAGTATGGTTATGCATTTGCCAAGAAAAATAGTATATACCCCATATTCTTGACAAAGTTTACTCATTAGACCACTTAAACTACCAGTAAGCTACTTGTTAAGAATAAAACAATTTCTGGCTTTGTATAGCCTTACGAAAATTATTTAATTCATGTTTTGATAATGCACTAATATGGACCGTTCAGGTAGAGAGAGAGTAATATTTAAATGTATGTATTAGCATTTATATCTATTTAGATACATATATTTACGGCTTATTTTGTTGGCTTTCACAAATATGACGCTGAACAATTAATAAGTTAAAGGTGTATTCCTATCCCAAACATCTACTATTGTTTAAGGCATATATGATCCATATGTGTGAATTCAAATGCATTTCATTACATGGCATCATTTTTATTCCTTGAGGTGTATTGAAGTTGGTTGTTGACCTAGCCCAGACCCTACCTGGAATTTAGCACAGCTTCTTTGCTGGTTGACCGGATATGATGTTATATCTCTGCACTCTGCCTGAGGAGGCCATCCATCACCTGGTAATCATTCTATGGCTATGTTGGCTAGGCACAGACACCCATAGTATTATTAGGAAGGTTACAATGGAAATCTCTGACCTTCCTAACCGGCCACATTCAGCTGCCATCTGAAACTGCTACCTGAAGCCTAGGCTGACCAAGCCCAAGCCTGTATACACCACTGCTTCTTCCTGCACTGTAGCAAGCATTTTTACTGGAATGTCTCTTTAAACATACTTTTTTTGTTTGTCCCTATTAAGTTGATTCTGTATTTCTATAGTAACCCAGAGGGAAAATAATAATAATAATATTATCCAGATTTTCAGTGCTGTACTTAAGCCTTGTAAACATTTGGCACCATCGGGGAATAGAACCTCTTGTTATTTCTATTCTCACACAGATAAATTCAGTTTAATAGCTTGCCGTGGCCCTCAATCTTTATTTTCTGTATTGCTAGAAGGAGAGAGACAATTTGTTTATTGTAAACTCACAGTGGCATCTCAAAATGAACTACTGATAGCTAGAAAGTTTCAAAGATGCTAATGATGTTTGCTGCCGTACTTCGTGCCCTGACTGAACGCTTCCAGAATGTTTATTTAACAAACTACCAGTACTGGTGTCCCACCAGAATTCTCATTAGCTGTTATTTTTAGTAGGATTGTTAGCAGGCATATTGTCAAGATTTACTGATGCGTGAGTCGCTGTTACTGCTTTTTGCATTTTTGTTTAATCTTTTATTCAGTAAGGATATTTGGTCTGAATTTGTCAAGTCGATATCACTCCACCCAAAACACCCACTGAATCATTGTGGAGAAGAGAAGATTTCCAATCCACTAGGCTGACTGGATAAACTGTGATTATGGTCAGGTAATCTATTATATTGAAGGTGTTTACCTTTATAATTCATGTTTAAGGTTGCATGGTCTTTGCAATCAGTCAATGGGGCACAACAACATAAAGGAGAATTTGAAAAAAGGTACCGGTTTCTGTCTCATAATTGAAATAACTATGTCACTATGTCAACTTTACATTAACCTTTTACGTGTCAAAACAAACTTTTATAACACCAAGTAAACCACCCTTATTAACATTCCTTGTCAACCAAACGATACCAAGCATAACCAATTATAACCAATTTAACTACTGGCTGGTATGGTTGTATCCCTGCTGGAACTGCTAAGGTCCCTCACATGGCAGCCGGATAACTACCTGAAACACAACAGCAAGTCCCCCAGGAGTGTCCTGCACTAACGCCTCAGGCTCTGTGCACCACGAATAAGTGGTTAACCATACCAGCCTCAAACCTGAGCAAAACCATGGGGAGGAATGGGCAGAAAATTATTTCCTGCCCATATAGGCCTTCCTTTTATACCCCTTAGCAGGGACTCTCACTTACTCCTCCCATATGCGGCCCTCATGTGCTATTGGAGTATTAACCTTTACTGTCCTAGCCCCTCTGGGGCTGTTCTTGAACCTTGCTGTTGGGTGGCTAAAGCAGTGAGACTTTTTAGATACATGCTTACTTACTTGTGTGCAAACCCGCTGATTTTGAGTATTATTGTAAATTAATTATATTTAAGTTCATTATTACATTTACAATGTCTGGCTTTCTAACTTTTTCACTCTCTTGTTCTCTTGTCTTCTGAAATATAACAAATAAGGGCTTGTTCAGTTTACTGTTATCCTTCTAGAGTCAGTCTTATATATTATTCAGTCCTTTCTTAGATATATATAGGAGTCACAGTATAAAAAACTAAGATATGATATTTTCATTCCCTGATGACATTAAGCTTCACTAGTTGCCGATTTCCATATTTTTTTTTTAATATTGCTTATTAAGCATTTTCACATAATTGTAATCACTGCTAAACGCTTATAAAATCTTACTTAGAAAATTGCTGGTTTTAGGTACAATTATTAAAATTTTATGAATTCCAATTTCCCTCGTTGGTTGGGCTAAATTTGAAACATTCTCATTTTTTTATTTAAAATACTTTTTACCCATATTTTCCCATTGCACAATTTCATGAGATTCAAATGAAAATCGATATGTTATGTGTTCATAGATATATTGATAAGAACATGTACAGGTTTGTGAATGTTTCTGAATATTTTTTGCATAATAGAATTTCCATGAGATATCTGGTTTTTAAACTTAATTTAAGAGCAGAACCACCAAACTCATAAAACTAGATCACCTGTATATAGTATGTTTGTGTCTTCCTATGTACTGTAAGTAATAGTCTGTGTCTTTTTGTCAAAGGTTATTTGTGCATTCATATTTTAATTTAAATATATGTATTTTTTTGAGGAGCATTTATGACCTTTTGGTAGTGAGTAGGCGTAGCTCTGGAGAAAAAGCAGAGTAATGGAGTTGGGGGTCGAGAGGTGCTACCCAGGGCCGGCCCAGGACATAGTGCCGCCTAGGGCGAAGTTTGAAATGCTGCCCCCCCTGCTAACGCCACTGCTCTTTATCTACCCCTCCCTATTATCTACCCTTCTTTTGTACTTCACTTACCTTCCAGCAGTCCTGCGGCGAGTCTCCCTGCTCTGCCAAGGTGCGTGCTGCTTCACCGCTGAGCGCCGGAAATTACGTCATATTACTATACTATATTGCAAAAGGTCACAACATTTACAAGGGGATATTTACAGACATACAGAAGTTTTGAAAAAATTACCAGGCTGTTAAAGTCATGCAAGAAGTAGCAAGCCACAGGGGAAGCTTAAAGCCCACCCAGCGTTGTGTATAAATGCAGGGCCAGCCCAAGACAAAATGCCCCCTGGGGCGAAGTTTAAAATGCCGCCCCGCCATTATCTACCCTTCCTCTCCCTCCCTATTATCTACCCTTCCTCTCACTCCCTATTATCTACCCTACCCTCCCCCTTGTACATACCTTTCAGCAGTTCTGCGGCAAGTCTCCCATACTGAGCACCGGAAGATGATGTCATTTCCAGCGCTCAGCATTACAAACCGACACCGAGACTGAGCTAGAGGAGAGAGAGAGGGGCGCTGAGTGGGTACTGAAAAGTGCCACCTGGGGCAATTGCCCCACTCTGCTCCATGGCAGGTCCGGCCCTGGTGCTACCATATAAACAGATTGAGTACCTGCTTAAAGATTCCACAGGTCTAAGAGTCCAACTTAGATAATTTAAGTTGTGAGAAACATAGGTTAATTTATTATTATTGTGTAAAAGAAGTATTTCTGCTTAGTTTATGTATAATTAACCTTTATAATGTTTGCATTACACATTGGACCCCCCTAAATCTTTTTACTTAGGGTACCCAACAGCATATAGTGAAAGGATAATTAACTTAAGAAAATAGAACTCATATAGATTACTTTACAAGCATTGTACAGAGTAGCTATGAATTATCGAGTTCAAATTGATCTGTAAATCGAGAACAATAACAAATATTTATTACTATCAACTTCCTATAAATTCTTATGCAATTTAGCTCAACATTATTGACAACAGTTTTGTAACAAAAATCCGGCTTGTCATTAAAATATATTGCCAACTTTTATAATGGTGCCTTACGTGATGAATTATAGTAAAGAAAAATAGATTCAGTCCATCGAGAGACTGGACTAAAGCAATGTCTGTTGAACATCCCATTAAAGGGAGAGTTATAATATTGATTATTGTATGAAGGATCTGAACAGAGATGGATAAACATACCATAAATATCTGGAAATGGATTTGTTAATGTCTTGACGGATATAACCTTGAATTGTTTCTGCAAATATTTTCAAATTAATTTGATCATTTATTTGTGAAGCTAGTCATTGTAATCTCTGTAGAGTTTTATTGGCTCAATACAAGGACATGCTAAAAAATAAATTTGGTACAGATAAAGCGTCTCTTGGATTCTGGTGAAACCTGTTACCTGTTACTTTTTTATATTCACGTAGCATGTGGTCAGCTGGAAGCCACACACTGCAACACACAATCTGCTGCTGTTGGCCAATGGCCCAGTGGGCATTTTCCCAATGGCCCAGTGGGCTTTTTTGGAATTTATCAAATAATTATAATTATGACCACTCTCCAGAGTGGTCACAGTGCGTTCTAGGGTGGGTGTTCGGTGTTGCTAAAAGCCTCGATATCAAGGCATTTCATCGTTGATCGCCTCCTAAACTCTGCATCCTGCATATAGTAGTGCGTGTTACTTTGCAATATGGTGATAAAAAGATTTCAACTTCAGCTATGATAGACTCTGGAGCAGGAGACAACTTTATGGACATTAAATTTGCAGCAGGAAATTAGATTGTCTACACGTAAACCTTCACCTGTGTTAATGGAAATAGAGGATGGTTCTCCACTTACTTCCCAGTGGCACACGAGATTCTGCTTTTAGAACTGGCTAAATGTAAAATTTAAAAAAAACTAGTAATAAAAAAATAGTTACATATAAAAATAAATTCCCACTGATGTCAGTGGGAAATTATTCCACTGATTCCAGTTCCAAAAAATGTAACCCCCAATTACTGGAAAATGTCTGAGGTTGGAATTTGATGCATTCTATGAGTAGTGCAAATGTACGTACTTTGGAAGTTAACAAAAGTGACCCAACTGATGTAAGACCAGCCTCTATGTGCCATTCAAATCTTATGTGGTAGTGTGCAAGTATCCTGGGGAGGTTCCCAGGAGTCCACAAGAACAGTTGCAATGGACAATCTCCTACATACTTCTTTCAATGTCAATCCAAGGCAATGTGCCTTCTGGATATTACCAAGCATACATATGGGCTAGATGTGCCACAAGATAATAGGCTTGGATTTTGGGAACAACTAGTTTGCCCTTTAGTTTTGGCAAATATAACACCTCACTTTTAATTTTAGGCTTTTGATTATTCCAGATTAATTTGGAGATAGCTTTCTGCAACATCAAGTTGATGTTTAGGAATTGGGAGTGCCCTAAATAGATAAAGTATTCTGGCTACTACCATCATCTTAACAGTGTAGATTCTAGCCATGGTATTTGGTAGTTGTTCCCCCATAGCGGATCTCTCTGGTGGCTTTGTAAAGAGTATCCTTGTCCACTGTCAAATGTACACTTAAATATTTAAGGTCTTTTGGCTTCCAAGCAAAGGCATAGTTCAGCTGAAGTGTCAATCAGGCCAGAGTCTAGGTTAATGTGTAGGGCTTTACATTTTCTGTGATTATCTTAATGGTAGAATTTTTGCATTTAGTTTCATATCAGCATTGATCAGTGAACTCTATCTATAGCTACCACACTGGGTATGGTATGACAGCTATTGTCACTTGTAGCATTTTGGTCTAATGGAGGAGCACCTTGTAGAAAGATTTTTAAACATTGGGAGGATGGACTTGTTTAGATATTGTATACATTTTTTATAGTAAGCACCAGGTAGTCCACCAGGGCCCGGAGCTTTACATTTTTAACAGTGCACTGAATTCTTCCTCTGTGACAGGCACTTTTAGAACCTCTCGTTCCTTTTAGAACTTTTTTAGCACTTTTAGAACCTCTCACGTCAGAGAGAGGATCCCTCGTTGCTCCAGCAATGTATCTATATTGTTTTTATCTAACTTATTAGCAGGGGCCTTTTCTCCATTATATAGTATTTTTTTAGAAATTGCTCAACTGGTCTGCAGTATCTGTTGGTGTTTTCCAAACCTTGTCTTTTGTATGATCTTGGGTATATTTTGTTGTTTGCACTGTTCCTTGTCATCTCATTTTTATGAGTGGGGTGTTCAAAGCTCAGGGGCAGTAAAAGTGGTCCCTATAGACCTATAGTGGTCCCTGCATACAGTGTTTACTGAGCATACAAAATTGAAAAACAAACAATAGGTAAAAGTGTACATGCGCTACAACACTCTGTGGGAATCCCACTCTCCCACACTTCAACAAGATAAAAGACAGGTATTGGGGGTGCAACCCACCAACAGTGAGCGGAGTGAGAGAAGTAAATATAAACGTAACCTCACCCCAATGGGTTATGTAGAATAAATGACAAGAAAAAAAGACAAGAAAAAATAATAATAATAATAATAGTGCACTCTGTATGATAAAATATAGCATTTTTTTAAACAAAAATGTATAAAAGACTCACATTTTGATGAGTCAGACAAAGACTGACTTAAATCATCAACGCCTGGTGTGGTTAGGGATCACACACCCAACTATATTTGAATGGAGAAATCTACAAATAGATAAAATCACATAGAGCAGTATTGCAACACATCCAAAATGAACCAGAAAAAGGTGGCTACAGTTAACGTCTCACCTTGCCTAGAGCCTGTAACCTGGCTCCAGGGATAAAGAACACTGTACTGACTTAAGGCAGTACTCCCCCTTTAAGGTGATGGGCAGCAGAGTGGATCCAGCAGAGTGTATGGAGTATATGTATATAAATATAATATAAAAGGTGATGTAAAATGTAGAATAAATACTTTATTACATAAGTTACAACACTATCATAAAATATACCTAACTTCTTCTAGATTGTAAGCTTTTTGACCTTTCCTGGTGTTTCTGTAAATTGTTATGTTATAAACTACTTGTTATGGGCTGTTTATCCATTGTACAGCACTGCAGAATGTGATGGCGCCAGGGCCGGCCCAAGACTTAATGCCGCCTGGGGCGAAGTTTAAAATGTCGCCCCACCCCGAGGGGGGGCGGCATTTTAAACTTAGCCGACGCCATTATCTACCCTAACCCCCCCTTTGTACTTACCTTTAAACAGTCCTGCGGCAAGTCTCCCTGTTCGGTCTTGGTGCCGGATTGTAATGCTGAGCGCCAGAAATTGACGTCACTTCCGCCGCTCAGCATTATAAGCCCGGCACCGAGACCGAACAGGGAGACTCGCTGCAGAGGCGCCGAGCGGATAAGCGAAAACCAATCTGCGCCCCTCTCTCTCCTCCGCTTAAAAAAAAAAAGCGCTTGGGACGGCAAGGTGCCGCCCCTTCAAAAGTGCCGCCTGGGGCAATTGCCCCACTCGGCTCTATTGTAGGGCCGGCCCTGGATGGCGCTATATATAAAACAATAAATAATAATGTCATCTCCAACACACTATTTCTATAAGACTGTATATACCATTAGGCTTCACCATCCCTAAAACTACTAAATTGATTTTTTTTGGTAAGAAATATATAGTTCTACCCTGCATTGCATTAATGATTTAGTTTTGCAAAATATAAAATCATGATCAGTATTCATAGACATGAATGCACATGAAGTCAGAAATATTTGCAAACATTTCCCTAACTATAGATGAGAATAGTTTGCAAGATTTTCAATGTTAGCATAAAATGGAAGTCCAATTCTAGCTGCTATTATATTTGCAATTTCTTTATTTCTATGTAGCAAATATGGGAATAGGTTTTTATGATGAATGATGCATAATAATGAAGAGTCATTTTAAAACATTGTCCATTAACCTATGACATACACCACCTCGGACAAATGTAATAGCTAAGAAATCATTTTTATAAATGTTGTAAATTTTGATATCTCGAGGAAACTTCATATTAATGTTAGGCCTATTCAAAATGTTCTTCTTACGGAGCAATAAAGTCTTTGTGGTAATTGTCAAATTCATAATAGGATACCATTTTTTTCTGATACATTTGATGAGGGAGATTGAAATGAGGATTGAACCTCTTTATTACTTATATATAATGCTGAGTCTTACTCCACAATAAATTTGTGTTTGGTGCCCATGGACCATCTTGTCTGTAAATGAGTCAGCATTTACTTGGCTACTGTTTTTTATGTAACTTTAAGAGTTATATCTATTGTAATTATTCTATAGTTTTTTTCCCTGAATGCTATGATAAATATATGCACCAAATACCTCAGTCCCTACAAAGAGCATATTGTCACAACTACAGGCAATGGGATCAGAGTAAAACATCTGATCTCAATGCGGACAAGCCATGGGCATAGAGCACATTTTTAAAGTACCCATAGAAAGCTAGGAAAGGCAGGGACTTCTTGCAGTGTTTTCCTTTGGTTTTAATCGATGGAAGTTGTTTGGATGCAACTTGGGTGCTTAAAAAGTCCTGTGGATACAATCTGGGTGCTGGGGCAAGTCCCATATGTGCAATCAGGGTATCGGGGCAAGTCCTATGTGTCCAATCTGGGTGCTGGGCAAGTCCTGTGAGTCCAATCCATGAGCTGGGGTAAGTCCTGTGGATGCACTCTGCGTGTCAGGGCTGGCCATTGGGGGTGTGCGACTTGTGACCTATGCCTGCTATGTGGGTCAATGAATACTAATATGCATTTTTCACTTGATCACGCTTTGGTAGTTTTCTGTTTGTTTTTTTATTCTAACTGTGATCTGTGATGAATCAATGTTAATATTATTAAGTACGCACTCTGATGGGCCAACCTTTCATAGTTTCTCCTACCTTGTCCTTTAATATCTTTAAACTGACCCTTAATAATGTATAGTTATTGGACACATGTTTTACCTACAGAGACTTGTAAAAACTTGGAAAGCTTGCACCGATGGCCCAGCACATATAATTAAAAAGTGATATTAATATACTGATGGGATATAGGGAGTTATGCTGTACCACCATCAGTGTCTGACTCAGTATAGAAATAGGAGCAATGGTTATCCGCATCTAAAATTCGCATCTGCAAGAGCCGAGCTCCACCAATAATAGCAAAAAAAAAACAGACAAAGGCTTAGCACTTCAAATTTGAAGGTATTTTAATGTCCACACACAAGCAGTGGCAATGTTTTGACCCCTAGAGGCATTCATCAAGCTATCGTGAAATTGACTAAAACATAGAATGCAGAGAGTTGTTGTGAATGGATGTTTCTCAGACTGTACGCAGGCATTAAGTGGAGTACCTCAGGGATATGTCTTCTTTTTAATTTATTTATAAATTATATCTCAAGCTGCATTGAGAGACATGTCGCAGTTTTTGCTGATGACACAAAATTAGGCAGGGTAATTCAGACTAATCTTAATGTTTCTTCTTTGCAGGAGGATTTAGACAGAGTTGGTGGACTGGGCGTGCAAGTGGCGAAAAGAGACTAAAACAGTTCAAATGATATATACTGGAAAAATGGCATCTTAGAGGGGATGATAACATTATATAAATATATATGCAGGGCAAATATAAAGAGCTCTTCAGTGACATGATCATTAACAGAAATGTACAAAGAACAAAAGGTCACCCTCTGTGACTGGTAGGGTGGAGATTTCATAGATGACAAAGGAAGAGATTCTTTACCGTAAGGACAATAAAGGTATGGATTTCACTGCCAAGGGAAGTGGTGTTATCAAATACATTAGATGCCTTCAAAAGGGGTCTGGATATTTTTTAGGAAGGCATGACAGGGCTGTAAATAGAATTAATATTTTAGAGCTTCTTTATCCAAGGAGAAATCTGATTGCCTTTTGGAGTCAAGAAGGAATTTGAAGTAACTTAATTAGAGTTTTGTTGCCTTCTTTTGGATCAAGAATAGGAAGGTTAGGTAGAAGGGTTGAACTTGAAGGACTTTTTTAACCTTATGTACAATGTAACTATGTAAGATTGGTATCACCCTTTTCCACTGTGTACCATCCACAGACAAATGGAACAGCAAAACGTGTAAACCAAAATCTGGAACAGTACTTAAGGGCCTTTGTAAGTGACAACTTGGATGATTGGTATGAGCTGCTTCCTTTGGCAGAATTTGCACTAAACCACTCCTTACAGGATTCTATGCAAACCTTACTGCTGTGTTTATGCTGTTCATGCCATCTCGCTTGCATTCAAAACGTCAGAGATTCCTGCACTGGATAACCACATCCCACATCTTGTATCTGTAATGGTTATTCTGTGCACTGCTTTATCCAAGACCTCCTTATCTCTAAAGAAGTACTCTGACCGCAGGAGATTTCCTGAGATTGCTATAGGCTTTTGCTTTCTACTCGCAATATCCATCTACGTGTCCAATTTATGAAGCTGACACCATGATTAGTATATGTATCCTAAGATATTTTCCCTGATATTTTCTTTAATAAAGTAGTGAATTTGATATTGTTGCAATCTACATAATGTTTCTTTTCTTCTTTACTGCAATTCTGTATGCTGTTAATCAGTTTACTAGCAGTATAATTGTGCTGGTAGTCATATTGATTGGCTTGTGTTGTCAGTCTCACATCAACATTATTGACATTAGCTGACACTTTAAGTGCAAATGTACTCTCATAAGAAGAGCTTTATAGGAAACACCACCAAATTACTATTTATAATACATAGAGTTTTATAGTGTGGCATTTTGAAAACTGACAGTATACATTTTTATTAAGACTATAGGTTATATTAAAATTTATAACCGAATGACAGAATAACTGATGTGATCTTTTCTACTTTAACACAGGGAAAGAGGTTTGAAAAGAAGATGTTGGTGCCATTTATTATAAGATGTGCAGCATAGGTTATAAATGTTGACTTGAAGTTATTTGCATTAACTTTGTTTCTTGCATTTGTCCTACTAAATAGATTACCTGCATTTAAAATTATTAGGACTACTAATTAGTACCCATTGCACTATTGTCTTATATTTTGTTTTGCAGATTGATTTTTATTATTATTTTTTGTATTTTTATACTCAAGTAAGTTCACACTTTTTTATTAGCACACATTAGGTGTTTCACAGGTTTGTTGGTCATCCTTGTGCGAGGTTTATCTTGTTTTTGTTTGTGCAGAAGGAGTCTTTTCCTAATCTGCAGTGTGGCAAATATTTTTTTTTTGGTGTGGTAGTGGCGGGAGTGACTCCATGCTAGGCGTTGAGCGGGGCCCAAGGAAATGCTTACTTAGGGTCCAATTGTTCAATATAAAATATATTGGCAGCAGGGGCTAATATTGATATATATTGGCAGCAGGGGCTAATATTTATATATATATTTTGGCAGCGGGGCTATTATTAAAGGATGAAAAATATTTCAAACACGCTCTTTACTTCAAAGAGATAAGTACACATTATGTAGTTAAAAATGAATGTCTAACACATATATATATATATATATATATATATAATATATCGTTTTATAATTGCCCCCTTCTTTGGCCCATGTGCCCTCCCTAAATATGAAAGCTGTAGATGCCACTGCTTTCTTCTTATAGTTCCATTGTTCAACAGTACAGCAACATGGAAACTCTCCCAAACCAGCTCTAGGCAGTTTTAATTTGCTAGAATGTGTGTGTCATATATTTTTTTTACTTAAAGTGACTTTATTATGTATTAAGATATTAACTCTGGTATAGATCACACTTTTTCAATGTCCAAGAACTTTCAACTGTAGTCAGGATTGTGAATTTACTCCATAACATAATCATTGTATTTCTTCTCTACTCTTCCTTTTGTGGTACACCAGTCGGTCCTTACAGAGGTCTCTGCCTTTGGACTCCCTTCAGGATCAGTGGGCTGCTCTAACAGAATGTCACTACTTTTTTCAGGCAAAATTTGCTCGACTATTACAGGTTCCTCTGTAGTTGTGACCATTCTGTCATGTCTTAGATGACATCTGTTCTTGGTGTATATATATACGATCTTGGTTCAGGCTGGGTTATTTCAACTATTGCTGGTTGCCATTCTTCATCTCCATACTCCTGGAAGTACAATTGCTAAATCTTTGGCACCAGTGTTTTTGTATTTTGTTTGTTTGTCCAATAGATATTTAAGCTTCTGATTGACTCCAACAGGTGTACATGGGTGAAGTGCCTGTTGGGATCCAAGGTACTCCTTAATTAACTGCCCATCATCAGCTTAGATGGTGTATACTCCATACCAGAGATATTTTATAGGCTCAAACACCTTTTGGAATACCTATTCCTGTACCTGATCTTTCTCTCAGCCTGACTATCTGACTGCGGATATGCTGGACTAGAATCTATCAGTTGTATTCTCCACTGTTTTTTATACCTTTTTGGTTGCAAAGGGAACATGTTCATAGATAATAACAATAAAGACTGATTAGCAATCATTGCCGGCAGCAGCATTTTGGGGGGTCCTCTTATAATTGAGCAAATACGGTAGTTTACTCTCAGTAAAGATTTATTCTGAATTTCTATGGCTACTTTGTTCCATGACAAGGAAGGGATTCCCTGAGACCATAAGGTTTGATTGCTCAGAAGATTAGCCTGCCATAATTGAGCGTTTTCAACAATCTGTTCAATGTCTTTGGACATACCCGATCATTCTTGCTTTAGATGGATGCTTTGGCTGCCCTGGTGAACATCATTGAGCATTACTTTTTATTATTTTATTGTTTTATTTTTTGATGAATTGAGTAGCAACTCTTATAGTTCTAAATGAATGTACCCTTTCCATTGGATATAGTGCATTTTATTAAAAGATTTCTTTAGATGTGTCAGATCTGTAACCCTCTACTGCTCAAGGAAGTGTATACATTATGCACCAAAGGTTTCTTGGAGTGTAGGACACAAATAATAACTTGCAATTACAGCAGAGTTCTGCATGTATTTGTCCTAGTGGCTTTCATAGAATGGCTTCCAATGGTTTGTGATCTGACTGTACTTCATTAGTGACTCTGTACACATACTGATAATATTTAATCTTGGCAAATACTACTGCCAGCAATTCCTTCTCAATCTGACATTTTGTTCAGTATGTAAAAATGCACGTGATGCATTTGCAAATAGACTTCTTGCATCAGACATGCTCCAAGACTATCTTTTGATGTGTCAGTCTTTATGAATAGTTGTTTAGTAGTATCATAAAAATACAAAAATTGTGCTCTTACCAGTGCTTATTTTATGCCTTTTAAAGCTTTCTAATGTTCTAAACCTCACTGCCATAACACATCTTTCTTAAGCAGTCCACACTGTGATGTGGTCAAAGTTGCCTCGTTTTGGGATATGTTGGGCTAGATACGTGTATTTGTTCATCCATAGGCATAAATGCTTTCTTATGTTTTGGTAGCCTTATGTTTTTATATCACATTTACTTTCTCTTCATCTGGCTTCACTCCATCTGCTGTGCTGCATTTTCCCACCATATAATGTGTTTTTCTTTGTTGATTTTAACATTGATCTTTTCTGACCTCACCATGACTTGAAATAATATATGATCGTGTTTGTCCTTTGCGGCTGTAGCTATCATCATACCATCAGCAATAATGTGAACTCAATAATATTGCCAAAGGCTTCTGCATTTTTCTGCTGGAACACCTCACTTGCAGGTTTTATCCCTGTAGTCTCTTGAACTTAAAACTATCCCAAGGGGTATTAAAAGTACACATTAGCTCCCTATAAAGGACCACCAGCCAATAACTGTCAAGAATTGTGAAGATCAATTTTCCTGCAAGTTTGAAATATATTTCAGATGAACTAGGAATGGAAAAACCTTCCCTTTAATTACCTTGTAGAGGAACTTCGGATCTAGGCGTTGAGGGCTCAAGTTTTCTTTTTTGCTATCGCAAGACTATTTACCCAACCTGTGGGTTATTGTATTGGACTGATTACTCCAGCCTCTTGTAGCTATCATAAAGTGACCTTTAATCAGCCATGTATCACATACATGATTGCCTCTTTAAAATTAATGCAACCCTTAAAATGTTGTGGGGCATTTTACAACTAACCCTCTGTTTTGAAGCTTCCATACCCATGACATGGATTCTGTATATCAGGTCCAGTTCAAGACAGGCTCATTGTCATTGCAAAGTTAGATTGTTTTTATCTGTGATTAATAAGAACAAACTAGCTTATTTGAAATGTAGCCACTGTTTTGTTTGAGTTAGGGCAAAATAATAGTGCTTGCAATGACGTCCTCTATCCCAATTGGAGCATCAGGGCGTGGACGTCACCGTATGTGCCTCCATATTGCACTGAGTTCAAGTTAGGGCAAAATGGTGGCGCTTTTGTCGATGCCCACTACCCCTGATTGGAGGATCCGGAAGTGGACGTCACTGCAGGCGCCACAATTTTGCAGAAGTTCCTGCTAGGTGAACAAGAGTGTGTGAGAGTGAGTGCTTGTGAAAGCGTTGTGTTTAACGTGTTTATAATTAAAACATCCAAGTGGGGACTAAACTCATCTTAAAATTAAAAAGGGAAAAGACAATAACACTATTATTCTGGTAATGATGTCTGCTAAATTCCACATGTTATGTGTTAACCATGTTAATCCTTTTCTTTTTCCTGTGTTTGTCAATTTCCCCTGCCCAGATAATGTGACTATATAAACTCTGTGTGTCATGGCTGGTGGTACAATTCTTTGGGAGACCCCTATTTATCCACAGGAGCACCTTTACTATGAGAGGCAGAGCAGCTACCCACCTTGTAGCCGGCTTTTGAAGAAGGTGGCAGGGTGTGTCCCACTATACCACCTAGCTCCCATTACAGTGGTGGCAGTGGAGGGATGTGATGCTCTTCATAGACAAACCAAACCAGCACCTGGGATATCAACAGAGTCAGACAAGAAGCCCAGCATCTTTACGATGAAACAGAAGGACTCAACTTTTGCCTAGAGGCCCTCATCAATAAAGGGGTTGGAGCCTTTAAGATCGAGCAATACTGAGAAGGAGGGGGAAAGGCAATGTAGAAGAGAAGCACCACAGAGGTGCTGAACAGGAAAACCCCCACAAACATTAGAAGTGCTGGGATCCGGGATGCCAGAAGCCCCTCTACAGAGGCAGTCTGAGATGGCGGATTGCAGGGTGCCAGATCCTCATCATTAGCTGTTGATGGTGGTACAGGGATGCAGCCACAAGATCCTCATGCCCAGCAGCAGTCAGAATTGCCAGGATGCAGGATATCATCAGAATTTCCTCCGTAGAGGCAATCTGTGATGACAGGATGCAAAGTGCCAGAGCCTCATACCCAGCAGCAGTTGGAGATACAGTGGGATACATTTTATCATTTAAAGCAAACACACTACAAGAGTGTTGTTCAGAGAAAAGGAGATCCTGGACCTGTTAATGCCAGCAGTGCAATACAGTCACCCATCTGTCAGCATGGAGTCCAGGATGAGATAAATATGGATTGCCAACATTTACACTGAGAACAATGACCTTTAAGACTTTCCATCAGGACTGTCTATTTTTTAAGAACAAAGAAAAGGAATCCCAGCACTCCAAATAGCTTCCAATCTTTAGGATACTTTATTTGGAGAAAGCAAAAAAGCAACGTTTTGGCCAAACAGGGCCTTTGTCAAGCTTTGTCTATTTTTTTAAGGGCAGAAATCTAACAGTGTTACTTCCCTAATCCCTTCACCATACCTAGACCCACACTAATATTACCAGACACACACTCATGCCAAACAAAAACTAACTTACCCAGTGAAGCCTTATCCTGTATTTGAACTGCCACACTGCTACTGTGGGGGTCACGCACTGCCTCCTACTTGAAATTCAGGAGGTCCCTTCTCCTGGGTTAAACATGTGCGCAGGGCCTTTGTTTCAGTGGTGCCTGGGTGCAGTACCTTAGTGCACCCTTAAGTAAACCCGTTTATTTCCATCATCACTTAGGTAAAATTTGGAGCATTTGCAGGTGTGTTGATGTATGTATTTGTTATTGTAAAATGTTAACAAATCGAAGTTGATTGTTCTTGTTCAACTAAAAGAAATGCTTGTACGTATTATCCAGAATAGTGTATATGTTGAAAGTACTGTTGGAGATTTATTTAGATTATAACATGTAGCCTTTGCTGGTCCCCTTAGCAGGGACTAATATACAGTATGTTTTAAGAAAAATAAATCAAAGGCTCAGTCTGGGCACCTGTTTATTAGTTTTTCATCTACAAGACAATTATATTAAGCCTTTCAATTTTAAATCTACAAAAATGTAATTAGTGGTTCCTAATATTTCAGTATTAGCTATTTGTGGAGACATGTGTGGATCAATATGAAATGTTGAAATGTTATGGTATATAGCAGGTGAAACTCAAAATCTCCCAAAAACACCAAAAAGTCTGTTGTTTTTATGTCTTTTAGAATATGCCTGTAGCATTTTGCATTTGAGAATGGAAGATTGGGTCTCCTCATTCTCATTTCAGTGGTGCCGATTTATACATCATTGGAGGTTGTGCAACTGGCAATGCAATTATCTAGTTTCAGTTTATGGCGTAGAAGACTTTCTTATTTCAAACAAATGATAGTTTCATGGCTACATAAATGTATTATTTTGTTCTGTAGATAGGATGTGTACATTGTGAATACATGTTTATCAACTCAGTTTTGTCACAAAGGTAACATTGGGATACAGTACATGCAAATCTCAAACTATAAAAAAACCTCAATGTGTTTTTGAATTAATACACCAGTCATGCATTACAAATAAACATTTAAGAGTTCTGGTTTTTAGCTTCACTGCCTATATCTATAGGCGTATGCCTTCCATTAGGAAAGCTTTAAAGCATATGCTGAAACAAGTAGCATGTCAAAAGATGCACATAATGCAGAAACAGTGCATTCAGCTCTTCAGAAATCCACTGTACTGTGTATTAATATTGCAAACAATAATATCAATTGTACCCGTCTAACTCCATTACGTGAAGGAAATTGGTCAGCAAAATGTATATAAATATCACATGGTAGATAAACATTCTTCTTTGCAGCAGTTTATTTGTTCAAGTTGAGTGTTGGCGCACATGTGTATGTTGAGTTAGAGTGATTGCATAGGCATTTATTCTGTTATAGAATGTTTTAAAGCATATGGTGTTAGAGTGTGTGTACGTTAGCATATGGATTTTGCTAACACTAGGCTCTCCCCTGCCAGGGAGGACTGCTCCCCTCTTTTACTCGCCCTTCTGTGTCATGATCTTGGGGTTAAGGATGTTTAGTCTGGGGAAAAAAAGATGATCATATTGTCTGGAAAACCATACTTTGGGGATGATTATCATTATGTGCCATTTTCATCATGAAGTATCTTGCCCGTTGGTCTTTAATTATGGTCCAGGAACACATTTAGTTTAATAGCATGAGGGTTTACATCTGCATTGAGCCAAAAATGTATAATGTAATCTCTTCTCTTAACTGTCCGAACTGTTACTGCATCAGTCTCAAATCTACTCAGCTTTGTGTGCTACCATGTGGCATACTAATAAAAACAACCGGGTGCCCTGTGACAATTCTGATTATATCATAACTCTTTAGCTCACTACACGTATCTAATCATATCCCAAGGCTTATTCAGGATTTATATAAGTAGTGATTTATATTGGCCAATCTTTGTTTGAGCATAGTAAAGCTCATGTGGGCATTTTGACCTTTGATTGACCCATGTATACTATTATAACTAGCAAATTGTTGGTATCCCTAAACTCAAATGGAACTAAATAATGTACATAAGAGCCCTTGAAAGTTGCAACTGAAATGTACACTACCTCCTTTAACCTTAAAGTTATCAAGCTTTTGTTAACTAATGGTTAAATATGTCCTTGCTTAAAAGTGTGTGAATAAAATTAATCATAAATAGTCAAACTTTTGTTTGTTGGCTTTTCGCAATATCAACAAAATAAAATACCCTTTTTATGAAAAGAAAAGTCTTAATTACAGTGCACAAAGCTTAAGTCAGTGCCTTATATAATCAATCTTTATAGCATCATGGTCTTTGCAAACAAATTATGGTGGCCTAGATGATGCAGAACAATAAATAATTGAAAAGTCTGGCCTGGAGAAAGCCATGTTTATTTGACTATGTTTGTAACTACATCAATAAATGTCAACTGTAAATCCTGGCAGTAATATTGAGCAGAGTTGTGGGTCTAATAAAAGATTCAGGGCTATCTGTATTATAACACTTACAAATCTAATACCTGAGCGTGGTCAATATAAACTTGTGAATATCCTAGTGTTTTTCTGGGCAGAGGTTCAACGCTTTAACAAAAGGATGTGGCATATGGCTTGAAGAAAATAAAAATTCATTAACCACAAACATTTAAAACATTCTATACGATATAGATTGATGAGATCATCCTTTTTTCACACTCCAAAGATATGAAATATTATTGAATACACAGCCTTTGGCTGACCTCTCTGAGCATGGAGTGGGAATAATAAATGAAAAGAGTACTTTGCTTTTATCATGGCTTGTATGTCTCAGAATATGATTTCGTTGTCACTTTTGCAATTGCATGATCCTGCTTTCCAGTGTTGTGTTAAAAGTACAACATGAACAGTCTTGGCTTTTGTGCATTACTTAGAATTAATCAGAAATCTTGGAATGCATATACCAGGCACTTTTACACATGGTTAAAGCATCTGAAACATATGTACTGTGCTATTTAGTGTACAAAAAGCTCTGTCACATCTAAACATTTTTTCTATGTGTCAGCAATTAATAAGTGTCTAAATAGATTAAAGATTTTAGAACAGTGACTACTAACTAAAGACTAATTTTTAAAAGGTAGCTAGCAATCACTGAACTTTAATATATCTTATCTCAAACTTCAATTGTTTTGGTATCTTAATTTATTATACTTAGCTATTGTCACGACACAGCGTAAGAAGGAGACACCGAAGTCAGGTAGAACTGATAAGAGATAGTCCTGGAAGCCGAGGTCAGAGAGCCAGAGATCAGGAACGTCGAAATGCAAGCCGAGGTCAGGATACCGGAGAACAGGAACGTCGAGGGATAAGCCGAGGTCAGGATACCAGAAGGCAGAGTAAATGGGAACAAGCCAGGTAAGCAACAGGAAAGCAAATGGAACGCGTAGTGAGGAATAGGCACGACCATCAGAAGGCAATGGCTGTAGGTTTTAGAGTCTCTTATATAGGCACAGGAGTTTGGCACTAATTAGGAATCTCCCGCCAAATATTCAAAGTCCCGTTATGTCACTTCCTGTGCGGCCATCTTGTGTGTGGCGTATTCGTAACCTCCCAGTATAAGGCAATGCAGTTTCCGGTGGCGCCACTAGGTGGCGTGAAGAGAATTGAGTCAGGACACCGGAGCTGCGGCTGCCGTGATGCCAGCGTGGAGGCGGGAGGCCTCCCTCGCTAGATTTACAAACGACACCACAATATGTGCGAAAATTAAATAATACTTAAATTCATTTAAGTGAATTTAAGTATTATTTAAATTCATTTAAGTGAATTCTTCAATAGGTTCCTCTGTTGGGAAGCCCATAGAGCCCCTTCTGGGGAATGGAATTTCTTCTTTGTACCGGTGTAACAGAGAAGACCGGAGGAGAAAGAGTTAAAAACAAGTAGTAGCGTTAATATAAATAAAAAAAAGTAGTATCTTACATATAAGAATACTTTAACGCTTCTGGCATTTCCTAGTGCCTTAGATCAGCTAGGTATCAGTGTGCTTGTGAGTGGCATATTGCAAAAATATCTCCTTAGTATAAAAAAAACATGCGCACAGTCCACAAAAATCATATCAGTACAATAACAGCAAGCAGATGAGGGCTGGAGATGAGGACAGAAGGCAATTGCCCATTGGGCTTTACCTATTTAAATATTTTGATTAATTACCTGAAGATTTTTGTATTTTTAATAAAGCATTCTATGCATTATATTTCTTCAAATGTGATTTGGACAGGACAATATTGTGCACACTGCATGCTTTGTCTGCCAAATGTCTTTTACATGGACACTTTTTTAGACTTGCTCCTTGGGCAAAATGTTGTCCACCATCCCCTGGCAAGACAGGATATTTTTGCACATGCAGTGGATCTGCCTTATGTTATGTTCGTATTCAGTGGGATGCATCCATAACACATACAGCTATGTATACTTTATCATGCAACCACTGTTATGGAAGCCATAACTTTTCAGTCATACTAACAGTCACAAATTTCTATACTGACCAACCAGGGGTGTAACTAGAAACCACTGGGCCCTGATGCAAAAGTTCCCCCAGGCCCCCCAAAATCAACAGCTAGTACATATCCATGCTCACACGCACACAATTACACATCCATGTTCACGCGCACACACGATTACATATCCATGCTCACACATACACACAATGAAACATCAATACTCACACACACAAGTACACATTCCATTGTCACACACACAGACACGTACACATCCATGCTTACATACATACATATACATACATCCCACCTCCCTATGTCCCATCCACGCTTACCTCTCATCGTTCCTGCAGCTTGCTATCTGGCTGCTCACATACTGTGCGAGCGGCCTCTGTTTCACCACGAGGTCATGAGATGTCACGTGACCCGTGATACGCTCCTGTCTCCCAGTGCTCGTTCAAAATAGTTTTGAAAGCACCGATCCAGCTCGGAAGGGCCCTTTCTAAACAATTTTGAACCGGTATAAGGAGACAGGAAGAAGGGGTCGCAGGGGTAGTTATGCCAGTGTGATCAACTTAACATGTACATTGAATTTTAGTTTGTGAGTTATATTTCCAGCTAAATGGTTTAATTTGAAGTTATAACGTTTATTTTATTTAATAACGTTTCTTCCGTAGAGACTAATTTCAATAGCTTTTGAACCTTTGAATTCACTAACCAATCCTTTGGCACTCTTCAGCGTCTTCATTCAGAGTAGCATACAATATCATCAGGTGAGTGCATAGATTGTGTGTTGCAAGGCTACAAATTGTGGACTTATTTTTGGCAATTCATCATATCCAACAAGGGCTATCTGACATTATCCACCACTAAATACATCTGCATCCCTTATATAAGCCACATATTGCAGAAACGAACGCAAACGGTGGCCTTCAGCAATTTTCAGCAATGCATGGCCTCATGCAAGGGGGTTCTGATGCCATTGGTGTATATCACTGCCCCACTGTTTGGAAGAGACAAAGCTGAAGATATGAGAAAAAAACAAAACCGAGAATGCTTGGCGCTTCACCCATCACCATCTGCTCTGTGAATCTATGTGACTTTTCCTTTCACAAAAATAGAAATGGGCAAAGAACCAAAAATCAACACTATGTGTTTTACCCTTCTTAGCCTTCTTCCTGGCCCAAGAAGGATGAAATGTAGCATGCTGAATTTGAGCTGCAATGCTATTATGGACAACATTTCTGGGATTTTTTTATTTTTTTTTTGTTAGAATTCCTTAATACTTCGATCTTTTCCTTTTGAAAAACTGTGAATGATGGATGCATATCTTAATGTAAGATTCTACTTTGTTGAATAAACTGTGAGTGTTAAACTGGGGAATGAGAACACCTCATTTGAAGCCTGACTGCACTAATATCTAAAGGTTGTTCATTTTAACCTGTGGTTGGTGGATTCAAAAAAGGGCCCTGTCTAAGATAACTACCTGCACATAGGACTGTGACTAGCCTCACAGACTGAAAGTGACAGAAAGCAGAGATTAAACACAATGCAGTTGAGGCTTTGTAATCAGATCTGATTTTATCCACCTGAAAGCTGGTAATATAGTTTTATAAACTAAATTGAAATGTTTATTGTTTTAGGATATAATTAGTCATAAAAAGCCGCATGCATAAGAAAATAAATATGTAATACCGTATTGGCCATCACACAGACATCCACCAGCTGCGGAGGACCTGGATCCTAGCCCTGCTGCTTGCCCACAGCAGACCCAGCACCCGGAACTGTATGTCCCGGGCGTCAGGCGATACGAATTGGGAATCCCTGCGCTAAACCCTGGGCATATATAGTGTTGATACAATGTATTCTAGGATTATTATTTATTCATGTTGTTGTGACTTGATTTACGGAAGATAAAGCCATTTGCCATGGTCCATTAAATAGGCCAATGTTAATGGTCCCTTTACATTTTCCTAAATTGTTACTTTTTATCTCTTTACTACTTTTCATTTTTTTAAATACCCCTCCACAAAAATATTAAAAGCAAGAAAACCAGGAACCTATTGATGAAGCCATTAACCAATATGGAGTATATGTTATTAGCTTGTAAATTTCATATTATTAAGGAGCATTCATATTTTAAAGCAGTTTTACATTTACTTTTAACTGCAAAATCAAATATCATAGAATGATAATAAAACAATTTTGAAACACTAGGATAAAGCAGAGGGCATTTTAAATTGAATATCGTCAGATTTACATATTTGCAAAAATAATATGACTCTTTCTTGATTGTAAGCTAATTTTATATATTGGATTACTTATAATGTCCTCTTTAGCCATTTTACAGCATTATTGGGCTAATCTCAGCCTGGAGAAAGAAAAAAGTAACAGGGAGAGTTCTCTGGTGTGTATATGAATCAATAAATAATACTGGTAACAGTCTAAAATAATTATTATATAATAAACAATAAAACACTGTTTTAAATTCTAAGGCTTAAAATAGGGACATAAGTTTATTTGTATGATTATTGGTCTGAATGAATTTATACCAAATGGCTCGAAGTATATTATTCAAATTTTGTTTTGAGAGCTACAAGTAATACCATTTTTTGCTCAATAAAAAATGCTTCAGAATTTACCCCTCTCAAAAGCATCAAATAGTCCTATCCTTTTGTTATTATTCATATCTTGTAAGTTCTTTGAACTATTACAAGATTTATGTTTTTATTTATTTTAGTTAAAATTCTCTTGCATAAAATTTAGTTTCTTGTTCAAGGGGTTTTGTTTCTTTTTACATGATTCAAAATGCCCTTTACATGGGAAAAAACAAGATTTTTGAATTTTGAGCAGTAAGGTCCAAGATTCCAATGTTTAGCAGCAGTATACAATGGTGATGAATAAGAGGCAGAAAATAAAAAAAAGGTTTAAGAGAGTTACTTTTTCTAAATATTGGTGTAACTAATGGTGCTAAATAACACTTATGAATGTATAAT
>VKOC01022869.1:0-42824 GCA_009364415.1 Spea multiplicata
ATGACTAAAAAGGATTACTATGTATTGTATTGACCAAATATGTTTTTCCGTAATCAATTGAAGTATTATTTACTATTGTCCATATTTTTAAATTCATCTCATGATCCAAATTCATGTGTTATAATGTGCTATTTGGTTATTTGATAAAATGATGCAGTCTTTAATGTTAATCATTTTAAATAAGTTCTTAAGAATCATATTAGAATATTACATTATGTTTTATAGTGAGCTGCTATAATAATAAAGGTGTTGTATCAGCTAAGATTTTGATGCTGCATATCTGTTGTGTTTTTTAGGTTGTATGTAAGAGTCGAATGGACAATGCAAATCATTAAAAAGTCCATCATGGCAAAGACATCTGACATTCAAGAAGAGACAATCCTTTTTGTTTCTAGCAGTTCTGACGGCGACCATACTGATGATTGACTGTTCTAAGGAAGATCTACAGAGTCAAGAAGATCTACAGATTTGACAACCAATGTATAGACAATTTAACAATACTCAAGGGTTCCCAGACATAATTAAGAAGAAAAGAGAAATTGATGATTTCAATGGTCATGTGTGTTTTGGGGTAACGAAAGGGTACTTATCAGTATGTAACATTAGAATTAACTTTACTAGACAAAGTAATGTAAGGTTAAATGTTACGATAGGGCCTAAACATTTATTTAGTTGGACTAAAGGAACCTATACACAATATGATGATAAATTTGGGTCTTGGGATCATATTATAAATGAAGTAGCGTACTTGAGTGTAGTTATACATGGTGATGTGATAGTAGATTGGTCTGGAGATCTAGCACCAAATACTCCAGGTTTGACAGTAACTAAAGATGGAGAAACTAGAACAAAGGTATTATACACGGAACAAGTATGGTATAAATTTCTGCAACCAGGAACAATACTAACAAATAACATGTCAAATACACCTATAGTATGTAAAATACAAGCATTTAGGGATTCAAAGTTTGTAAATGTGGAAATGGCAATAACTGTAACAGATTTGATTATTCCTCATATAGAAGTATTTCCTAATTCTATAGAGATCCTAGAAGGAAGGGATCAATTAGTGTTGACATGTAGTATTGAGTCGGTGTTACCTCCTGAGTCTTTAATGACATGGACTAAGGGTGATGAGTTCCTGGGAAGTTTTTCTAATGCAAATCCGAGTATGATACATAGAGGTCTAGTAGGTAGAGTAGAATGGTCTGAGAAGAGATTTACATATCATCAAGACCAGCCTACTCTCAATGACAATGGGAATTATCAGTGTTGTTTAAGATTGAAAAATTCTGAAAGGAAATGTGTAGATGTAAATGTTACTTCACCAACAATATCTGTGTGTGACAACAAAATCTTTAAAGAATCAAGTCCATTTCAGGTAAACTATCTCCATTCCAAACCTCTCCTTTTAGATGGTAAATTTATAACAATTTGGAATTTTAATATATCACAGATTGTATTTCAACATGAGCAAAGTAAACTCAAAAACATAGAACATGAATGCTCAATAGTCTCAGGTACATCTTGGTGGAAAACCTTTGCTAAGTCAACAGAAATTATGGCAAAATCATCTGTTGGCTCCGCTGTTACCAATGTTTTGTTACACCCATTTATTATTGTTTTATTTGTGTCTTTTATGTGTATTATTTTTCAAATATGTGTATTATGTAGAATAAGAAAATCATATTTAACTATTCGAGAGAAGATAAAGCAAGGAGAGATCGTATTAAGGGAAATGTTAAGACGTAGGATGCATCAGTCTTCCACAGATCCTTTTTTATAGTAATAGTATCTTCCTACATATCTTCCTGCACTCACTGAATGTGATACGAATGTGATACGAATGTTGTATGAATGCACAGTAAACATTTATTTTATGGTACATAACCATAAACAGGGGGAAATGTAAGAAATCAGTTTTATACTTTTATTTTGTTCTGCACATTTTTAGGCCTGAATGCAACTTGAGTGGTAGGAACATATGGTATCAGTTAAGTGACGTAGCTTAGAGGGTCTTCTGTGGGATGCTGGTGTATCATATTACTGTTCCAATAGGATTCTTTTACGTATACCCTAACCAAGTGTAAAGGGGTATAAATTGGCATTACGACAAGGGCAAGGTCTCTTTCTACGCTCTTTCTACGCTCTTTCTACGCTCTTTCCACGCTCTCATCTACATCTCACCAAGATACTGAGCCTACAATACCTTTTATCAACATTTGTTCCAGCATTGGTATTGTATGAATTGATAATTTGTTATCTAATAAACCTATTTAATAGACATTGAAGCTGTGGTCTTGATTGCTGTTTGATCACTGGAGAAGATTAGATTATTCACTGGAGAAGATTAGATTATTCAAGACAAAGAATATTCTAACATACTGAATAACCTCTCTTTGCTGCTTTCTTATAACCTTTCTTTGCTGCCTAGCCTCCAGGTGAGAATCTTCCATTTTATTTGCCTTATTCTACTAGGCCTATTACTTATATTCATATCTTGTATATTGTTATTTGGTTATTGCCATTTTGTGGTAGCTTGCATTTTGTCTATTTGTATTTCTTTGTTTTTTTAAATTTTTAATTTTTCTACTTTGTACTACCTGTATTATTTTTATTATTATTTGTATTGTTTAGTACTCCATTGGTGTCTACGTCGTTATCTTCACGACTGTCACGTGGGCCTGCGCCTCGCAGTCGTGCCGCGGGTTCTTGCTGCGTGACGCGACTTTGCGGGCCTCCATCCGCGCGGCTGTGTCGTCCCGCGACGGTTTTTCTTTTTTCTTGGCTGAGCTTTCCGGCCGCGTAGTCCCTGGTTGGGACCTCGCAGCGAGATCGCTCAACCTTCCCTTCGCCGCGGTCTCGGATTGTAGACTTTCTGTCTGCAATCCGGCCTCGGTACTGTAGTTCTTTTTCCCAGCTGGGTTTCCCAGCCACATGGTCTCTAGTATCTGAGACCGCGCGGCGGGTTCGTCCAGCCTTCCTTGTCGACGCCGGCAATCTGGCCGTTATTTATATATTTTTCCCACGCGCGGCTCAGCTTTATGTTTTCCATAGCACAGTGGTACTGTGCATGTCTTTTATGTGTAGGACCCTGGGTTCAATTCCCGGCTACTCCATTTATTTTATTTTCCTGTTGGGGTGAACCCCTCCATTTATGCTGGCTAAGGTGAACCCCTCTGCTATTTGCTGCCTTCTGGCTCTTAGGTTATTTGGGTCTTGGACCCACCATTTACTACAGGGTCACGTACCCTTTTATTTGTGAGGGTGAACCCCTCTGCTGTCTGGTGGGGGTGACCCCCCTTTTCCCGCCTCTATGCTACCGCTATATATATATATATATTGTTATTAGGATCTGCTCCCCAATATACAAGCGGTTTATCCTTGCCTCTCTCTTACTATTTCCCTTTTATGTGTTTCAGATAACACATTGGGCATTATGGCAGATGATTCGGAGACACCCATCCCTGCAGCTTTTCAGGCATGGCTTCGTGCTGCATTAGCGGCCTCTCTGCACGCGGCTCTGGCTGAAGCTTAACAAGCCGGCCCGGACCAGGCAATCATTCCTGCTGAGACCAAGGAATCTGACAATGGGGTTTCCATCTCCCCCACCGACCGGGATACATCCCGCAAACGTAGTTGGGCGGCTGCCCCATCCCTCTCGGACAAGGGTAAGGCTCCTCTGAAGCGATCCAGGCCTGCCACAGATCCCGGGTCACCATCAGCTGACCTAGAGGCAGAATACGAGATCTTGGATGAGTATCAGACGGGCTCCTCTGGTCAGGGCTCTCCTTCCTGTTTGGCTCCCGTTTTGCCACCCGACGACCCCAAACCCTCCGGTTCCAAGCAGGATCAACCTTTTAAGGTCACCGATCAGATGGGCATCCCACTTTTTGACCCCAGGGCGATATGTCATCCACGCTCCACCGAATGGACTCCATCGGATCACATTGCGGAGTTTATCAAGTTTTGGATCCGAAGACCCCTGGATAAAGAGGTTCGCCAGCGCCTCTGGTTAGAATGCCCCAGACTTACCGTTCCCGCCAAGGTCACCAGTACACCTGAGTTCGACCAGTCATTTGTTACGTTCCTCACACGGAATGGCATGGACCCAAGGAAGGGGATTGAGCTTGGTCTGCGTTCCACTCAAGACAAGCTCTTGGATGTCACGGGTCCTCTTACACACATATTTCAGATGGCGGACGAGGCCCTTCTCGATGGATCTCCATTGGATCCTCATTTGGTCCGCGAATTGACCCAGAGAGCCCTATGCCTTCTGGGAAATGCTAATTGTGCCCTGTGATCCGAGCGCCGTAAAGCAGCTCTCTTCAAGCTCGATGCCAAGTTAGTGGAGTTGGCTCCCAAGGAGCTGGGTCCGGAAGCGAACGGGTTGCTCGTTGGAGAAAAATTCCTCAAGGATCTCACGCGTCACGTTACGGTCTTCACCTCCTTGGAGTAGGCGCAGACATCTTTGAAGAAAGTCTTCAGTTTGTTTGTCAGAGCTGGCTGGCAGAGGGGTCGTGCCGCCAGCAGATCAGCCACCTTAGGCTCAAGACCCCGATACCAGGACTCGGCCAACACCTTCCGGTCCCGTTTCCCCACACCATTCCAGCGTGCAGCCTACCGTGGTAGAGGATCTTCGTCCTTCAGGGGGAAGACTGTGTCAGGTAAAAATCTCTCCTTTTTATCCTTCTCTACCTATTGCGGGCAGACTCGCCCATGTTTTCCATGCTTGGTCGGCCCTTTCCTCGGACCCCTGGGTTCTTCAGACGGTCCTAGGGTTTCGTCTGGAGTTCCTTTCGCTCCCGGTCCAGGCGTTTCCTCCTTGCCCCCCTCGATTTGCATGCGCGGCGGGCGCTCTCGTCCATTCAGAACTCTGCTCGCTTCGGGACAAAGGGGCTATAGAACGGGCGTGAGGTTCCCCTCGTTTCTTAAGCAACAGCTTCCTAGTGCGCAAGAAGTCGGGAGACTTTCCTCCCGTCATAAATCTGCGGGCCCTCAACGCATTCATAGTTTACCGTCATTTCAAGATGGAGGGTATACATCTCCTCCGCGACCTCTTACGTACCAACGACTGGTTTACAAGGCTCGACTTGAAGGACGCCTACCTTACCGTTCCCATGCACCCGGACGACAGGGGTTTTCTGCAGTTCCATTGGCGAAACCGCCTTTGGCAGTTCACTTGTCTCCTGTTCGGCCTCAGCTCGGCTCCTTGGTGCTTCACGAAGCTACTAAAGCCGGTTATGGAGTTTCTCCGTACGAGGGGCATCCGCGCCTCGGTTGTGTGTGGCGCGTTGTGTTTTAGCTTACATTCACGCGACTAAACCTTTTCATTCCTCTGGTTCGGGTCCTCTGTTCATCTCTTATGTTCGACCTTTTCGCCCGGGTTCGAGTCCCACCTTAGCCAGGTGGGTTCACTGGAACCTTCAGTTGGCTGACGTTCTAGACTCTTTCGGGGCTCACTCGGTTAGGGGTGCGGCTGCCTCGGCGGCTTTCGCTGCGGGCAGTTCCATGGCCAACATCATGTCGGCGGCAGACATTAAGGAGAGATAATTGTTTCCTTTTTTCTCTCTTTCCCTTCAAAATCTCTCTTATCCTCCTTCTCCACACGAGATGAGAAACAAGGGGCTGACATAGGATAGAGGGGTACTTACTGTTGAAAATCCGCCTACTGCGTCCAGGACGCAGAGTATCTTATCTTCCTTCTGATAATAATGATCTAGAAGGAGATTAGTTGGAACTTTTGCTCCAAAAATACTGTTTTATGTCAGGTAGAGTTCTCACGATCTTTTGTAAGGGAGATCATACCTGGAGTATTGTTTTATGTTTGTAACGCAAATAATCCAACCTCAAATAGAGGTCGGACTGTAAAACTAAGATCCAGATCCTGGATCCTCCTCTCTGGCAGCCAGTTGGGGTTGGCGCGATGTACATAGACAATTTCCGCTACTGCCCACCTCTTCCGCTGGGGCTTTTATCATAGAGCACCGGCGTGTCATGAAGTTCCGGTTCTCCATCATAGATGCCCCAGCGAAAGTGGAGAGCTGTAGCAGACATTGTCTGTGCCCATCGTGCAGACTCCCACCGGCTGCCAGAGAGGAGGATCCAGGTCCTTCAGCGCTTCAGAGAATACTCCTCTCCGGCGTATCAGGGGGTTAAAAGGCATTTTCAGGGGGTAGAGTGACATATCTGGGGGGTATAAGGTATATCAGGCTGCACAGTGGCATATCAGGGAGTATAAGGCATATCAGTGGCAGAGTGGTATATATGGGGTATAAGGCATATCTAGGGGTTATAAGGTATATCTGCGGCAGTGGCAATATAGGGGTATAAGGCATAGGCAGGGTGCACAGTGGCATATCTGGGGGTATAAGGCATATCTTTGGGGCAGAGGGCATTTGGATATAGGATATCTGTGGGCACAGTGGCATATAGGGTTAATAAGGCATAACTGGGGGGGCAGATGTGGCATATCTGGGGGCATAAGGCATATCAGGGCACAGTGGCATATCTGGGGGCAGAGTGGCATATCTGGGGATATAAGGCAAGCGTGGTGTCAGTTGCAGTTCTAGATTTATTTCATATATGACGTATATACCACCCAAGAGAAAGGGATTATACTCATCTATACTGAGCACATGGCTCTCATTCAAGGATTGATTTATGTTGGGGATGTTCCTCAATTATGAAGAGAGTGAAGAAATCTAATTTAATAGAAAACACCTGGTCTTATCATAGTTTTAATGTCTTAGAGATAGGAAATAAAGTATTATGATCTATTATGTGGAAGTTACATGAGTTTCTATTAGGGAAAAAGAAACAAAAGAGCATTTGATAAAGCTGATTGTTTCTTTAAAGAAAATATGACCCCAGATCTGGAATTTGGTCACCCTATAAAGCAGTAATGAGAGGATATATAATTACAATTAGTAAACAAGACAAAAAAATAAGGGTCTTGAATTAGCTGACATATATAGAATATTTTAAACTGACTGCAAGAAATAAAAATATCACAAAAGTGTTGATTTGAAATTAAAAATAAATAAGAAATTAGAAGAGAAAGTTAAAATGGCTATAAATTCAAATTAAGAAATTATTATATTCTAAATTATAGAAGCGAAAAAACATCCTTAGTTACGACCAGGCATTTATTATAGTAAGCTTTATAATTGGGTACATAGGGCTTTAGGTAAAGAGATGATTATTTAAGTGGGATTGACATTCCAAAAATTTCAGAATATCAAAAAGAAAGTTTAAACCGCCCAATAACCAATGAGGAGCTGGAAAAGTCTATAGACAAGGTAGATAACCAGAAAACCCCTGGAACTGATGGATTCAGAAATGGTTTTAACAAATTTTTTAAAGATTCGATTTCCCCATGTCTTTTGTTGGCTTTCAATGAAATAGTAACTAGTTCCAAGGCCCAATGCAGAACTCCTTTGTGCCAATGTTATCCTGGTTTTAAAACTAGATAAAGACCCTACTAATATAAGGAATTACAGACCAATATCTTTAATTAATGTTGACATAGAATTATACGCAGCCATTCTCCATGATCGTCTCAAACCTTCTATTATTCATACTGCCAGATTAGATTTGTTCCTAATAGAATGTCCTTTAACAATACAAGAAGAATGTTTGATGTTCTTGATCAAGTTGGAAAATCGGGTGAGCCCCTGCTGACCATGTCTCTGGATGCCGAGAAGGCCTTTGACCGGGTTGGCTGAAGCTACCTGAATAAGACACTAATAGCTTTTGGGATTGAAGGATGGTTACATATGGCAATAAATACATTATACTCCTCCCCTACAGTCAGAACTGTTGGTCAAAATATATGTTCAAATTGGTAGAAATTAGCAAACGGTACTAGACAAGGATGCCCTTTCCTAACCTATATATAATATAATATAAACAGAGCTGTTGGTAATAAAAATAAGAAATAATAGTTTCATAGAAGGATTTCCAACTGGTAAGAGAGACCTAAAAATCTCTCTATATGCGGATGATGTTTTGGTTACACTGACTCATCTCCTTGTTTCTCTGCGCCAGGTGATGAACGAGATTTAGATTTATAGTTGGGTTTCAAATTATAAACTAAATGAGAATAAAACAACAGTTCAGGTTAGAAACCTTAACTTTGATTAATTGAGGGTTTTGAAAAATGATTTCAACTTTAAGTGGACTTGGTCATCTGGATAGCGGCGGACCCAGAGAAGCAAGTGGATTTCAATTTTAGAGACTGTTAAAACAGACAAATAAGATGTTAAAGGAATTGAGATATTTAGAAACATCTTGGTAGGGTGCCTGCAGGATATTATTTTTGCCGCACAACCCTAGGTGCTTAACACTCGGGGAAGCGTGGTTACCCAGCACCAGGCCCTGTCTGACTCTGCTACTGCACATTAACTCCTGAATATCATCATTGGGCGCTCTGGGTTATTACAGTCGTCTGTGTGGATCCAGTCCCTGACACTCCTTCATAGAAGCTCCAGCGGAAGTGCCTAGCAGCAGTGGAGGTTGTCTGCAGACGTCCACTGGCTGCCAGAGAGGAGGATCCAGGAACCCTGCAGCTTTGTGGGAATCCTCCTTTTCTCGCCTGCAGGAACGATGCTGCAGCTTGCCTCATGAATATTTATAAGGCGGACCGCCTCCTGGATTCTGCCGTGTCGCTATGGCGACGTTATATGTGGTTATGCTGATTGACGCTCAGGAACGGCCCCCCCGGGATATTTAAAGCTGTCTCACCCCTATACCAGTGCTCAGTTGTATTGTGACTTCCTATGTGGATGTTCCTACTCCTTAGCGTTCCTCTGAGCCTCTCCTGTGTTGCTGATATTTTCCGTTACCTGACACCGGTTTATTCTACGACTACTCGTGATCTCTGGCACCCTGACCTGGCTCATGCCACCACCCGTGACCTCTGGTTTCCTGACCCCGGCTTGCTCTTACGACCACCCGTGCTTACGGTTGCCCCACGAGAGTGTTCCGTTATCATCCCCAGGCCTCCCAGTGTGTGTTCTGTGTCAAGCAAGTGTGTTCATTCCTGCAACTTGGATTCCTTCCGGTAAGATGTACTACCATCATCACACACACTCTCACCACATGACTTCAGCAAAGTAAGTGAACTACAAAGGGGGGAAGGGGATGAAAGGGGGTAGATAGTGAGAAGGAGTGAGAGTGGGTAGATAGTGAGAAAGGGAGGTAAGAATATTGAAATAAAGATTAAGAATGAGAGAATGAATGACTATGTGGATGAATTGTGTGAATGAGTGAATGAATGAATCCATGTTTGGATGAATTGTGTGAATGAGTGAGAGAATGAATGGGTGTGATTTAGAAAAAGGCAAATATGTCACAAGCAGGGTGTTTGAGCCTTGAGGACCAAGCTGGCACTGACACTGTGTTTATGGGACAAAGAAGGCACAGGGCGGGCTGTTTAGGGACAAAGTTGGCTCATGCTGGGCTGTTTGGGGACAAATTTGGCTCACTCTAGACTGTAATCCGTTTGTGTAAACTGGGTGCTGGTCAGGTTCTATGTGGGCAATGCCAGGGCTGGCCTTTGAGGTGTGCAACCTGTGATCTATGCCTGTAATTTAGGGGGTTTCATCTATACCTTTAATGCTGAGTCTGCATGTGATTTCCAGTTAATTTATACCTGCAAAGCTGGGTTTGTGTGTTATTCTGTTGATCTATACCTGCTATGCTTTATTTCCATACATTATTATTGTATACCTGCAAATATAGGATTTGTATGTCTGATTCTCTTTATTTGATCTATACCTTCAATCCAGGTCATATGTGATTTTCAATTGATCTATACATGCAAAGCTTGGTTTGTGTTATTCTGTTGATCTATACCTGCTATGCTATGTTTCCATACATTATTTTTACCAGTGATTCAAGTTTTATATTATAGTACTTGTTTGCAAAATAAGAAATGGGGAGAAAGTGAGGTAGGAAATAGTGAGGAAAGAGGTATCTGATGAGGAGAAAGAAGGGGGGTATCTGACAGGAAAAAAGCTATCCCCCCAGATTTTTAGGGGGTTCCTACACCCATGGTGGAAGACCAATATAAATTAATGAATAGATTGTATTTGACTCCAAAAAGAATAAGTAAGATGTATCCTCACCTTGCACCTAACTGCTGGAGATGTGGAGATCACGGTGGAAAATATGCATATTACTGGTTTAGACAAATAACTGGGCTAAAATTAGGATGGGAACCCAAGATCTCGCTGCTCCTCTTACAAATAAACACTGTTTCAAAATATTTGAGATCTTTGGCTGTTCCATGTCTGGCTGCTGCCAAAATATTAGTAGCCAGAATGGCTATATCAATTAAATATGAAAAAAGATATTAGTTGGTCTTTAGACAGTAGTGGTAGGATGTCCTTGGTTTACCAAATTTGGTTACAAAATGCCCAGGACATTATAGAGACTAAAAATGAATCTAGGAAAAATCTCTCTACTCTCAGAGATACCTCTCTCCCTTGTTTTCCTTTGGTATGTCCTAAGTTTGGTGTTTCTTTGAGGTTTCGACATACTGTATATCTGTGGTTAGATTTAAGAACCCATTACACACACACATAATATCTGGTGTCCAGTTCAATTTTATTTGTCTATTATGTTTGTTATTTATGTTTTACTTAAAATTAAAAATAAAGAATTATTTATGAAAAAACCTCCAGGGAGGCTATTGGTATCTTTAAAATGGAGTTATTTGAGTGGCCTCCAATACATAAACCTGCTCATAACATGATATAAACAGGGGGTAGACAGAACAGGGACATTACCTTTTTAACAATACCCATCATTAGTGTTAAAGCTCATACTATTTTCATTTCAAAAGGGTCATTGAGGTGCCAGGCTTGATGTGCTGACCTCTCTACTCAGCTGTCAAACACTGGGCAAGATAAATGTTATTTATGTCTCACTCGCATCAATACTGTATGTCTACCTGGTGTCAATACTGTATGTGATGATAGGAGTTGCGGTGAATGGGGGTATTTCTTTAGACCATGACCACCATTTTGGGGGTACCAAACAATACTCTGATTCAGGTTCCATTCACCTTATTTTAGGTGGAGGTAGAACTTGTGTCACATATTGGCTCAATATCTGACATAGTTCTAGACACATCAGATATTGGGTCAATATTTCAACTTGGCTAGGATCATAGGCTTCCTCTGCACTAAATAAATGTGTTATTTTATTTCAACACTAAAAAATATTAGTATAAAAGTATTAATATATATAGATTTTTTTTTCTACCTGCCTATTCTACTCTGACCCCCAATTCCATCTAGCCACCCACCAACCTAAACATCTAAAATCAGCTAAAATCTATTATTTTTTTCCCTCCTTAACATTAGCTTAGATCCTTAAAGTTAATATTTCATTTATTAAAATGTAAGATGAGATTTTTAAATTTTACATTCAATTCAGCTAAAAAGCTACATTCTTTTTTTAACATTTTATTTCTTGGTCTCTGGTTAATGATACTGTTCTTTATTATAGCATATAAATCTGCAAATATAAAATATATCAGCAAATCTATCGTTTTCTCTATCAACACATAAACCACCACTAAGCCTCTAGCCCCCTCTTGTTATTTCTCCTCATTTGAAATATACTTTCCTCTACCATTTTGTGAATATCTTTATTTATTTAAATGTTTCTATTGTATTATCTCTCTATTTTGTCCTTCAAACTATGCATATTGACATAATTTAGCGCTTCCAATTTTCATCTTGCAAATGTATCCTTTGGAAGTGGAGTTTCCTAAATTGTGTACAATAATTTAAGTGAGATTTGATCAGATAACTGTGAAGTCCCATAACAATCGCCTTCTTTATGCCACTGCAGACTAGTGATAATATAGTGATGAGTTTGGTTTGTCTTCAGCTCTACTAATTATCTGACGTTGACATTTAAGTCCTTAGACCTAATCTTTTAGTAGTTTGCTGTAAGACTTTATTTTAAAGGAATCATTTACCTGAAAGTTACTGCTTAACAGGCTACTCATACTGGAACTGCGACTTGGAGGCCTCCATGAGTATGAAGAAGAAACAGATGATCCCAATGTCCTTCTGAAAGTAAAAGAATGAGTAATCAATATAATAAATCAATATATATCCCCTTAAGAACTAGGGTTGTTTTACAAAAGAACCATAGCAATTTTGGTCTTCATTTGTCTTTTTTTCAGCTGTGATTTCCCACTAACTCATTCAGTTGACCACCACAAATTATATATATATATATTTTTAAGAAAAGTAGGACTTTCTTTTGAAATAATAATTGTATACTGTATATTAGAATTTAGTGAATTTTGGTGAATTCACCGATGCATATGAAGCCAAGAAAACAAGGCCAGACTCCCCAAGGGGATTCATGTGTTCACATTCACTCTTTTCCTGCAAGGTAAACTCATGCCAATTTTAGGATATTTTTTTCATACTTTTAAACATATTTTCTTTGAAATTTTATTCCATTTTCATTTTACTGTTTTTAGTTTCAATTTTGTTCCCTCTGGGAATTTATTTTTAAAGGCCATCAAAATTTTGTTAGAGGCAGCATGTCTCTAACAAGTAGCAGTATGAAACGCTCTTATTTTTTTTTGCCTCGTTGAAAGCCTTTATGCAGATGCACTTCGGCAACACTGGCTGAGCTTAGGAGGCAATTGTTGTTCACCTCCTAAGTTCTTTTTGTTTTAAATCCCCAGGTGCCGGCATACAGCATTGGAAGACTGGGAGAGTAATACATAATTACCCTGAATTTGGTGCTGCCTTCCGCCAGGTATTTTAAGTTCCAGGTTGCTCCATCTCTGCTGTTAAGCAACTAATGTGCATTAGGCAGGGCGATCAGAATATGCAGAATTCTGTACACTGGCGGCAGAGGTTGGATGGAACAATTAGTCACTTATAGCTGCATTTTCACACGGACTTTCTGACTACATCAAGAATGAAATTGCAGCGTGAGATTTGCCTAAAGTGTGTTTTCTCATACAACCTTTATACAACCATCTGGGTGTCAGGACCCGGGTAAGCAAGTCAGGTAGGAGCCCAGTCGCAGGGGATACTTGGACTTCCGTCTGTACCCCACAATGCCTCATAGCTGAGGGAAGGTACATACAGGTGCAAAGAAAGACACACCAGGTAAGATACTATGATATAGTCTGTATTAAGGAAGATGGCAGGACAAACAAGTATTGATAGGCCTGATGGCAGGGCGCATGGCAGGAGGCCCAATGGCAGGGTCGCACGGCAGGAAGCCCACTGGCAGGGCTGACGGCAGGAAGCCCACTGGCAGGGCTGAAGACAGGAAGCCCACTGGCAGGGCTGAAGACAGGAAGCCCACTGGCAGGGCTGACGTCAGGAAGCCCACTGGCAGCCCACTGGCAGGGCTGAGGTCAGGAAGCCCACTGGCAGGGCTGACGGCAGGAGGCCCACTCGAAGGGCTGACGCAGGAGGCCCACTCGAAGGGCTGAAGGGCTGACGGCAGGAGGCCCACTCGAAGGGCAGAAGGCAGGAGGCCCACTGGCAGGGCTGAGGGCAGGAAGCCCACTGGCAGGGCTGATGGCAGGAAGCCCACTGGCAGGGCTGACGGCAGGAGGCCCACTCGAAGGGCTGAAGGCAGGAGGCCCACTCGAAGGGCTGAAGGCAGGAAGCCCACTGGGAGGTTACTCGGTTTAGAAGCTAGGATCAATTCAGGATCAGATACAAGTCTGGATTAGATACAGGGCCAGAGCAAAACGATCCTATAACTTCAATGCAAAAGAACCTGACCGAAGGGCAGGGCAGGTTTATAAAGGCAGGGTAATCCAGGTAACAAGGCCCAGGTGCTTGTAATAACGAGGTCTGGGTGCTCCAGAGAGAGAAGGGTGGCCACTAGTGGTTGTTGGAAAACATGAGAGTGAATACTAAGTGGCAGGGAGGATCCTGACACTGAGACAATAATCCTATCAGCGTGAATTTGGTGCTCCTGGTTATCTGGGATGGTGTGCTTGAATTTTTTTTTTTTACCAGAATTTAATACATTTTCTATCAACTTTTTGGACTTAATTCACTCAAGCATGTCATATTTTGCCGAAACATACTTTAAACTTACAGATGGCAATGTGTTTATACATAGGTCAAGTTGCCATCACCCCAGGTGGCTAAATGGGGTCCCCAAGAGTCAGTTCATAAGATTAAGGCAAAAACTTTAACACACATGCACGTATTTTGAAAGATAAACTAAAGGGAAAACATTTTGATGCATATTATCTGGATACCATTGTTGCAGAAGTAAGAAAAAATGGACGATGACAATAGTAACAATTCTGTCTTCACTACTCAATGCAACTCAAATGTCTTTAAAATTTAAGTGTTTAAGTGTTGGAAAAATATTGGCCTATACTTCTCAACGACAATATGTCAGAGAAGCCCTATCTAACAAACCACAAGTAATTCCTAAAAAGCCAAGAACCTCAAAAATATTTTAGCCCCAGTCAAGAATATGTATATATGTAACCCATGTATTTTTATTATGTATATTTATTTATTATTGTATTTGCTCGATTATAAAATGGCCCTGATATGCCACTCTGTCCCCAGAAATCGTTATACCCTCTATATGCCACTCTGCCTCCCTGATATGCCTTATACCCCCTATATGCCACTCTGCCTCCCTGATATGTCTTATACCCCCCTATATGCGGCTCTGCCTCCAGAAATGCCTTATACCCCCCATATATCCCCCATGCTTCAGACTCACTGGTGTCTTATGGGGGCAGTCTGTGAACGTCTGTGTGATGCAAGTAGAAAAACTCTCCTGCACGTTAGTTTCACCGGGGCTTTTATGACTGATGGCAGGTGGTGAACAACCTCCGCTTTTGCCGGCACTTCCGCTGGGGCTTCAATGACGGAGCGCCGGCATGACATGACCTTCTGGTACTCCATCATAGAAGCCCCAGCATAAGTACCAGCAGCAGTGGAGGTTACCAGAGAGGAGGATCCAGGTTCCCCACAGCGCTGCGGGGATCTGGATCTTAGTCTTGTAGTGAGACTTCAAATAGATGAACTTGAATATAAGACCAGGGGTATTTTTTCAGAGGAGCTGAGTGTTCTACAAACCCCACAATGTGTTGCATCCTGATAAGCTGGCCTTAGATTCACTATAATGAGCATTGCAAATTTCTGATAATCATGTGATTACAGTACATTTTCAAAATATATGTTCTTTGAATCTATCACAGTAGTTGTGGCAGAAGATGAGATAAAGGCTTAAATAATTTCCCCCCAAAAAAGAGTCTAACATTTTAGAAAATACACCAATCATCCCACTGGCCATTGTCAGCTTATATGAAGAAATATATGTATTGTAGATACAGTCATGTGAAAAAGAAAAAGTACAAACTTTGAATTATATGGTTCTATATATCAAGAAATAACAATCAGGTCTAAGTAAATACAACCTCGGGTGAATAACAACATGTGGCATATTACACCTTGTCATATTTTATTCAACAAAAATAAAGCCAAAATGGAGGAGCCATGTGTAAAAAACTAAGTACACAATTACTGCTTCCATAGGAATTAAGATGCTAAGTAGCAGACTTAGGCGTGCTAATCAAATGACCATCAGCAAGCGTTGCCACCTCTATAAAAGCCAAAGTTTTAGCAGTTAATCCTAGAGAAGCAATTGTTGCTGCCCAGCAATCTTAAAAGGCCATTTTAAAACAATTTACATTTAAAATTCCTCCACAATGGTGAGAGTGACTGGTAAAGTAATACAGAAAATGATTACTTCAAATTATTGCTGCTAAGTCATAAGGTGTACTTAGTTTTCACTGATTGCTTCTCCATTCTCCATTAGGGGTAGTTTTTGTATACATATTTGTGCATATACACACAAGGTGTATATATATATATATTAAACATATTTTATCTTTACTAGAATACATCAGCTCAATTGATTTCACAAAGACCTGTTTGCAAAAAATATATGACTTGTTACTCCTATATAACAAAATGCAACCTAAACTTTAATAATAAAGTGAAGATGTAATTATATAAACAACAAAATACCTGGCAAATGTTGGCCATGCAGCATCTAAGTCATAGCCTTTAGCTGTGAGGTCAAACTGGACTTCAGTAAGTTCATATAAGTAACCTACAATTTCTAAACTTGTTCTCATTTTCAGGAAAGGGCTTCTTGCATAGTACCAGTCCCTAAAAGGAAAAAAAACACATTTAAATAAACTGTCAAGCAATCTTGCAGTCTCCCAAATATTGAAGAACTAAACCTCCTATGATGCTTAGCTAGCTTAGATGCTAGATGAGCATCATCTATAGATGTACTTTAACAAAATATGGATGACCACAGTATTTTGTCTGTTGGGGGATGAGATCAGGAAGATGTTTTAATAAGATCATCTGAATTGAAAATGATTTCCGTAGATATATATTCACTTTAATGTATCACACTACTTAACCAATACTTTTTAAGACATCAACATCCAATACATTAACATATGCATCATTGGATCCAACATCATATGTTTCAATTGGCTAGATCAGCAGATTTTCATTTATGAATTAGGGTGTTATGTGAATCTTTTCATTATGCTGAGAAAACATCTTCACTTTTGTTTTCCTTGATCTGGCCACTCCTTCATTTCACAACATTTGCAGAGTAATCCTCCAGCATTAAATATTACAGGGGACATGACAAGGGCTCTCCATCTAGGGTTGGATAAACAGTGTTCTGATGGGTCCATAACTCTCCCCTGCCCCACAAAGCAGCAATCTGATCGGGACCTGGTCAGTTTGTTGCTCAGCGAGGGAGTGTCAAGCCTTGTGCATTCAGATTGGTATAAGCTTTGTCTTTAATGAAATTTGGCAATTTTATGCGTTTGCATGAATCTCAGCTAATGAGGAGCGTCCTCAAGCAAAGGAATGCCAAAATCTCTCTAAGATTTGTTAATTAATTTGCAACATTTTGGTGCCGCTACAACCCGCTTTGGCGCTCTTTGATAACGTAAAGTGGAAAGGGACATATAAAGAGGGTAAATATAAATGACTGAAAATGTGCAGAAAAATTACTGGGCTGAGGTGGATTAGAGAAGCTATACAACTATTGTCCATTTTATTGATTTACTAGGACCGCAGAGGGGATTTTTTATGCAAAAATTGATTTTTTTTTTTTTAATTACGTTTTTATTCAGATTCAAAAGATAACAACGTGTACAGCAAAAGCTAATATAGCGCAGCTAGAGTCCACAGATGAGGAAATAGAACAACCATACAGAGGTTAGCAGAAAAAGTACAGCGGAGACCAAAGTATTATACAGTATCAGTACACAAAGGTACAATAATCAAGGTAACATTGTAACCACAATGACGAATGAAAGTGAGTGAGCCTTTGGGCTGGTGTGTTGTATCTTCATATAATCAGTCGACATTGAAAGATAGTGAATCCGAGTAAAGTCTTTTTTAGTTTTTTTCCAAGAATCACAAACTAAATGCCAATGTGGCAAACAAAAACTTGAAAAATACAAAATGACGCATGTCTGGGCAATATGTGTGTTGAAACAATAAGTAAAGAAAAAAAAGAAGAAGAAAACATGAACAAAAGACGGCATATAATGATGTGAGGTGTAGGACCGTCATGATCGCACTTAAGTTGAAGGTTCGCATATACGACATGAAGAGAGCCACTCAATGTATAGCGTGTGGAAAAGCAGGAGATGGTGTGAGTGGGAAATATACCAATGCAAAACTCATCCCCTTCAGCAGGATAACCCGTGAGGAGTGGAGGAGTATTTGAACACAATGGTGCAAAGTTGAGCATAATATAATCGGGTGCGGCTGAAAATCAATAATCAGAACAACAGATATGTTGCAAAGGTTAGTGAGGATTGATGTGACATTTTTTCTAAGGCACTGTGTTTGTCTAAGACAGACAGTACTTCTGATAGAGGTGGAGGGAACGTGCAATACACAATTTCACGGCTATATAGAAGTGAATGATTAATTTACGCACTGGACTTGGGGGGTATCAGAAAAGATATGTAATAGGGCGGTTTCTGGGAGAGGGTCTAAACTGACATGAAGTATGGAACCAATAATGGAGAATACCTTTTTCCACAATGGGGTCAATGCTGGACAAGACCACCACATATGTAGCATTGTGGCTTCTTGGCCACAACCCCTCCAACAAGATCTAGGGTAGCCAGGGACCATAAAGGAAAGACAGGCTGGATTCAGGTACCAGCGGCAGCTACGTTTTTTCTGGAGTTCTAGGTGATTTAAAGTGGGAAACTCATTTCATCATTGATTCTGCTTCCAACCAAGACTCCAGAGGGAATGCAACCTGTAACTCCCGCTCCCATGCCAACATATGAGATAATTTGGTGTTGGAAAATTTGGAAAGCAAGAGAGAGTACCAACTAGAGATTGCACCTCGACTTACTTAAATAGTTTTACAATCGGGAGAAGAATGAGGGGAGAAGGGGTCACTGGGGTGACCTTGGTGTTAAGGGCATGATGGATTTGCAAATATTTGTAAAAATCGTGGTGTGGAGTTCGAGTGAGATGGTCGAAAGGGGTCAGAGAAGTGCCTGTATATAAGTCACCCAAGGTCCTAAGTGCTGGCTAAGTCAGTTGTGCATGGTTATGTCGGGGATGAGGAGTTCCATCGTTTCTAAAGGCGTGAAGGGAAAAAATCTAGCAAGGGAAGGGAAAGGTCGTAGGCTAAATTCTTAGCATATAGGCTGTCGTGGGGGTAGGTCTGGGAGAGGAGGGTGGTGTGCACGGTCTGCCCACAGGAGCTGTGAGACTTTATAAGGCGAGAGGATAGCGTCTTCATGAGTGACCCAGGTGGGTGTATTAAAATTAGCACGGGACATTAGAGCCTGGGATAAAATGCAGGCCTCGTGATAAGATTCTATGTGTGGGATCCCCAAGCCGCCTTGGAGTCTGGAAACAAAACGGGTATGGTTAGCAATCCGAGATTTACCTTTGATTTAAGTGAAATTAACAAAATAAGTTTGTATGGAGTGTAACAGCATCGGGGGAGGTGACACAGGTACTGTTCGGAGAACATAAAGCAGTTTGGGAAGAGCAGTCATTTTAAGGGCATTAATACGTCCCATCCAGGAGAGTTCAAATTGCCACCAACTTAAAATATCAGATTTAATTTGTTTCCATATTGAAATGATGTTGAAGTCATTAAGCAAATGGATATTTTTAGGTAATTTAATCTCTAAATATGTGAGTTAAGAGTCCCTCCAGTCAAATTGCTACAATGCATGGAGTTGTGCTGTCTGTGCGCGTGTCATGTTAAGGCAGATAGCTTGTGTTTTATGATTATTACGTTTATGATAGGAGATTTTAGCGTAATTGTCAAATTGATGGATAAGGACAGGTAGAGAGGTAGTGGGTGAAGTGGTGGATGCTAAAATGTAGTCTGCAAATAAACCTAAAGTGCATACTGAGTCTGCTGTAATAGGGAAACCTTTGATAGAGGGGTCAGAACGGATACTTTCCGCGAGAGGTTCAAGCATAAGTGCTTAGAGGAGTGGGGATAAGGGGCATCCCTGACGTGTACCATTTGTGATTTGGACAGGGGAAGAAAGAAAACCCATCATAGAGATGCATGCAGAAGGGGTGGTGTATAGGGCAAACACTGCTTGTACAAAAAGGGGGAGGCTGAATTTAATAAGGGTCGCCTTTAAGTAGTTCCAATGAAGCCTATCAAAGGCTTTTTCTGCATCGAAGGATACAAGTAAGGTAGGGTGTTTGCGTTCGGCCGCTTTCCAAAGATTAATAAATTTACGTGTATGGTCTCATGATTGTCTGCCCAAAACAAAGCCCACCTGGTCCGGGTGAAGCAGGGAGGGGAGAAGAGGAGCCAGTCTATTTGCGAGTAACTTGGCATAAATTTTGACATCATTATTGAGGAGAGAGATTGGTCTGTAATTGGAGCAGGAGTCGGTTGGTTTACCGGGTTTGGGTATAGTAATCACATGGGCTTGAAGGTTCTCAGATGGAATAAGGCCTGAGGTCATGTAAGAGCGGAATAGGGACAACAAAAAGGTTCCCAATGTGGGTAAAAAAGTTTTATAATAGGAAGGAGTAAAACCATATGGGCCGGATGCAGTATTTGTCTTTAGTTGGGCCACTGCTCTCTCGACTTCTCTCAATTCGATAGGAGCGCTAATGCTGTCAGCTACGTCAGGGGGAATGGTCGGTAGGTGAATGGGAGATAGGTAGGCACCAATATCTGTGGAAGAGGGTTGGTGAGTTGAGGCGTCAGAGCGAATATTAGCGAGTTTGGCTTAAAAATCTGCAAAGATCTCGACCATAGTTGAGGGGTTAGAAATCAGGCGTCCCATGTGGTCCTTTATGTGGGATGGTCTAGTGGCAGTAATTTTCTGGCTAAGAGGGTGTCCGCTTTATTGCCTTTAGCATAAAAGTGTTGTTTTAACTTCATCAGCATGTAAGATGTGCATTGGGAATCATGTTCAGCAAGCTTAAGTCGGATACGTTTAATTTCTTGTATGAGAGAGTCTGTGGTGTTAAGTTTGTTGAGCACCTCAAGAACATATAGTTGATATAATAAGGTTTCACAGAAGAGAGTATAGTGGATTGTTTTTTAATGTAAAAATAAACTTGGGAGCCAAAATGTTCCCATTTTTTTTTATTAAGTTGTGTCTTAGCAAAACCTTTTATTTCTGCCCAACACAAAGCAATAAATCATTAGTATTGGTGAAAAATTAGGCAAGGCACATGACTGTACAATACGTGCAAGTGTGATTTAGTTTGTCAAATACTGTTTCTGAGTTGGGTTTAACCCCTCCGTGACAATGGCTGATTATATTTTTTGAACCCTTTGTGACAATGGCTGTTTTAACATTTCTGCGGTGCTTGTGTTTAGCTGTAATTTTCTTAAAGGTCTGTGCGAGTGACTCTATTGGTTGCCTGCAGGAGCCTCCTCCGGCATCAACCAAGGACCTGTTAACTCCTGTTCCCTCGCCAGCTTTGTGTAGTGGTAGTGGTGGCAGTGCTAGTTATTTGTGCTGCACCACTGCATATCCTACAAGTAACCATTACCTTTACTCTATCAACCAGAAAAGCAGACCCGCCTCTAAATTCTTACTAGTGACTAAAATTGCACCTCTGGTTGGTAGGTGGGGTGGAGACTATTTTACCACTATTACAGCCAGGATGTTTGCTAGTACTGCTGTGGTTGTATTGCTAACTCTAGATGAGGAGGCCTCAGCCTACTTGGGACTGGTAAACCAGAAGTACAAAACTAAAGTTTTTGCTAGTAGCATAAGTGTACAACTCTCTTCTGGCCAGGCATCGTCAGTGGATCGCAGCAGATTTATGCTTGGGCCAGAAGAATCTAAGAAGAGGGAGGGTCAACCCTTGCACCAGAAGTAGGTCCAAGTGGAAAAAAGGATATGGTCAGACAATGTCAATAATGGATGACCTGGATTGAAGTTATGTGCCGAACACATCTTTCAAATGTGTTGTTCATTTCACTCTGCACTGCAGCAGCAGGGTAGCTATACCAACTGATCCCCCTACATGCACGGCCAGTACCACCATCACTAATACTCTCATGGAGAAGAAAAATAACAAAAAAAACACTAGTACCATTACTACCTCACCTGATGTACAGAGCCAGGAAAGTATGAAAATTGTTTCAGAGTGTGAGAGATGGGCACACTACAAGGTGTGAATTGTGTCATTAGGAAGTTGGGTCCCGCAGCCAGTATTGTCGCAGAATCGAAACACCGTCCTTTTATTTTTTTTGACGCAGAGGACAGAGAGGGGAGCCAAGCATAAGTTTTCAGCAACAGCTCGGCGCCCTTCACTCTCCTCCACGAGGCCTCTGTCTTTGTCGCAGTGCCAATATTTCATGGTGAGCGCTGGAATATGACGTCATATTCCGACTCTCAGTAGTGAAGCAGCACACACCATGGCAGAGCTGCAAGACAGAGGCCTTGCAATCCCACCACAGGATGTCTGCAAGGTGAACTACAAAGGGGGAGAGGGGCTAGATAGTGAGAAGTGGGGAAGAGGGGCTAGATAGTGAGAAGGGAGGGAGAGTGGGAATATAGTGAGAAGGGAGAGGGGGTAGATAGTGAGAAGGGAGTAGAATATTAAAATAAAGAGTGAGTGAAAGAATGAATTAATGTGTAAATGCATTGTGTGATAGAGTCAGAGAATGAAATAATTAATGTGTGGATGAATTGTGTGAATGAGTGAGAGTATATATTAATGTGTGGATGCATTGTGTGAACGAGTAAGAGAATGAAATAATGTATGGATGAATTGTGTGAATGAGTGAGAGTATGAATTAATGTGTGGATGAATTGTCTGAATGAGAGAATTAATTTATGAGAATGCATTAATGAATATGTGTAAATGATTTACGTGAATGAGTGTGAGAATAAATGATTGTGTGAATGAATTATGTGAATGAAAGTGTGAATTGGTGAGTGACTGTATAAGTGTTTGTGTGTATCATAGATGTATAATTGATTTGTGGAAAAAGAAATATGACACAAGCAAGGTGTTTGAGCCTTGGAGACCAAGATGGCACAGGCAGGGTGTTTATGGGACAAAGATAGCACAGGCGGGCTGTTTGGGGACATAGATGACTCATGTTGGGCTGCTTGGGGACGAAAATGGCAAGTCCTATGTGTGTAATCCGGGTGCTGGTCAGGTTCTATGTGGGCAGTGTGGATGCCAGGGCTGACTTTGGGGTGTGCAACTTGTGATCTATGCCTGTAATTTAGGGGTTATATCTATACCTTTAATGCTGAGTTTTTATGTTATTTCCAATTGATCTATCCCTGCAAAGCTGGGTTTGTGTGTTTTTCTGTTTATCCATATCTGCTATGCTGTTTCCATACATTATTTATATATACTTGCAGATACAGGGTTTGTCAATATAAAATGTATTGTCAGGAGGGTCTAATATTTATATATATTGGCACCAGGGGCTAATATTAATATGTATCGGTAGCAGGGGCTAATATTTATATATATCGGCAGCAGGGTCTTATATTAAAGAATGAAAAATAATGGCCCGTTCGGCTGTTATTTCAAAATCATATGTACTTCAAAGATATACGTACATATTATGTAGTTAAAAATGCACGTCTAAGGTATATATATGTGTGTGTGTATATATATATATATATATATCTACCTGTGTGTGTAATTTCATGCGCTTCATAGTGTGTCCCTGAATGGCAGAAATAAAATGTGGTTACCCTACATCAATTTTACTCTGGGGGGTCAGTTATTGTTCTTTTTTCTAATTTGGGGCCAGGTCAATCTGTCTGCCAGTGCTTGTCTTGTCCGGCCTCTGAGGATCAATTCCTTGTTCTTTTTTTTCTAATATGAAGGAATGGATTCAGTCTTGTTTCTGGATGTATTTGCCTGCCAGTAGCTGTTCTGTCCCTTGGTCCATTGGTGTAGCAGTGGTGGTCCTGCAATGCAAAATTGATGCATGTGTATATGTGCATGTGTGTGTGTAGATACATGTTGGGGGCAGAATAGAAGTTAGAGGATGAAAATGTAAAAAAACAGACAAGCAAGAGAAAAGAAAAAAGGGAAAGAAGTTACTAAATGTGAGGAAAATATGTTAGCAAGTGAGGTGCAAAAGAGACAACAGAAAAGAAATGCATGAGAAATGGGCCTCTTATGTAATCGATCCAGAACCCAAAGCTCCTTAATCTGGCCTTGTGTCTAGTCCAAAAATTGAAATCTAAAAAGCAAGTACACTTAAGTAATGTGATAAGAAACAAAACTGTATGTCGAATATTATGAAGATCATAGCAATGGTGCTATAAATGTAGCCTCTGAAATAAAAAATCAACAGAAGAATAAATATATCACATATAAAGGCTTTGGTTATGTTTAGTCAGAGACACATCATTTTTCAATTAGAAACCTTTACAACCATTGATCACTACTAGTTAGTTGCATATCAACACAAACATGATATTTACTTGGTTACTCGTTCATTCATAAAACATTGTTGCAACGTGTCTGCCAGCCTCTGATGGACCAATGAATATCTCAGGAAAGCACGTCCTTTTCCAAGGGATGTCTTCAGCTGGAGTAAAAATACAGAAGTATATTTTAGGATGGGATCAACCAACTGTCTAAGAAAGTTTTATGTACGCAAGGCACAATGTACAGTAGACTATTTAAAAAGATGCAATTAATAAACATTTCATGAAACGACCTCACAAAAAAACAGTTTAAAAAAATAAATATTCGCATTAAATTAATTAGAAAATACCAAACATTCTACATTAAGCCTGTTCTATTGAGTTCTTGATTTTTGCTTTTGCGTATAACGTTTGATTGCAGCAGTAAAATTGTCTGAACTTTGGATTCCATGTCAGAATGGCAGTACATCCAAACCCTGACAATTTCATGGGCAGTTTCACAAAAATCATCACAAAAAGTATAGATTGAGCTCTAATATATTTAAAGCTAGTACATCTGAGCTGTAGAACGTACAATTGTCTAAATGTCTTTCTGAGCTGTAGCTTCACTGGAACAAAAGGACCTAGCCCAATCCATAAAAAACTGTCCAGACCAATATCCTTCCTGCTGCAAACTTTACAGTAGGTACTATGCATTCAATGAAATTGCATTTTTCTGGCATTCACAAAACCCAGATTTGTCCAAAAGGCTTTGTTTGGCTTGTGTGCAGTTGTTCTGCCATGGAAACTCTACTCATGAAGCTACCAATCCACAGTGCTTGTGCTGATGTTGGTTCCAGAGGCAGTTTGGAACTCCGTGGTCTGTAATCCTACATCCTAGGACATGTAATTGTTTATGTCCTACTGAACTCTGCTCTGTGAGTGTGCATGGTGTATCACTTCATGGCTGAGCAACTGATACTCCTAGAAACTTCCTCTTCACAATTAAAGGAATTACAGTGGACCAGGAAAGATCTAGCAGGACAGAAATTTCACTAACAAGTTTCATCCCGCCACATTTAAAAAGAAAAATCTAAATCAAATCAAATTTATGCCTCTATATTTATGCCTAAAGTGCTTTTAAAATGAATTAATGGTTGTGCATTGCTTTTTTGTGTGTACATGCTTTTTTGTGTGTACATGTTGGTCAATTTGAAAGCACCTTGAATCTGAATGTGTATGCCTTTATGCATTATTGATACTTATATACAGAATGCATGGGATAATCATGGAGGGAGTGTATAGATCCTCTTATATTTTGCCAGGTCCAGGGAGATGTTTGGAATTGTGCTTCCATGGTACATAGTGTATTTTTGGGTCCCTGGGGTGGAGCATTTGGAGAGTAGGATGGGCCAGTGCTCCACTCCATAGTTTATAAGCAGCAGAGGAACAGCGGGTGGGAATCCAGTCCGGGGATTCCAGCACACTCACCTGCATTCACTAATTAATGGGAAAGGTATTTAAATAAAAACACGCACAACCTTTATTTAACCCTCCTCTGTGACCTAGAAGATTGAGTGTGTGTGTGAGCAAAGATTCCTGGACAGAATACCAAGTTAAGGAGTATTGTGTCACATATGATGGAGAATGCGGGCACAACAACTTGTTTTCAGGCTTCTCATTGCTATTCAGTTTATCTACCAATATATCTTCAAAAGGAAAATCATCTGACAAATAAGCTGCAGTATTTTCATAAGAATTCCACAACCTTAAAAAATTGGGGAAAATCTCTACCGATTATCATATTGTGCGCACATTTTGGTACCAGACCAACTTGACAGTTTAATGTGCCACAATGCAGCTTAACTCGTACGATAGTAGTAGGATAATTGTGTACCTGCTCGGCACCTGGACATGCAGTTCTAGGCGCCAGGCAGGTGTTTGTTTTTTTTTCTCATTAAGCCCTGCTGCAGGCAAGCAGCAGGGCTAAGATCCTGGTCCCGCAGCGCTGCAGGGGTCCTGTATCCCCCTATCTTGAATCCAGTTGACATACGTGCATAGACAACCTCTGCTGCTGCCAGGCACTTACAGAGTGCCAGCGTGACATGACTTTCCGGCGCTCCGTCATAAAAGCCTCGGCAGAAGTGCCAGGCAGCAGCAGAGGTTGTCTACACGCATCGCATCTGGGGATGCTTTGGTAAGTCTAGGGGGGCCAGAGTGGCAAATAAGGCATATCTGGGGGTGAGGGTTGCATATCTATAAGTAACGGTGCATTATGAATTAAGTAGGGAACCTTAAAATGGATATAAAGTACCGGTATAGCAATGTAGACCCCCACTTTATAGCATTTGACACTGTTCCGCACCAGCGGTTATTGAATAAGCTAGGACAAATCGGTCTTGGAGAAAATGCCTGTGTTTGGATTAGAAATTGGCTTAGTGAAGGGGTGCAAAGAGTTGTTGTTGTTAATGGTAAATTCTCAAGCAGGATAACTGAGGTAAGTGGGATGCCTCAGGGTTCTGTCTTGGGTCTAGTTATATATTAATGAACTTGCAATAGATATTGGAAGTCACTTGTCTTGTTTGCTGGTGACACAAAATTAGGTAAAATTAAAAAGTCTGACCAGGATGTAGCTTCTCTTCAGAATGATTTGGATAAACTGAGATTCAGTATAGATAAGTGTAAGGTAATGCACTTCGGTACCAAAAATAAGCACGCAACTTACCCTTTAAAGGGTACAGCATTGGGAATAGAAGAAAATGAGAAGCTATGAGAAGGAAAATGACTCAGGTATAATTGTAGACTACAGACATAGCAACAAAGTGCAGTGCCAGTAAGTGGTTGCAAAAGCCAGAAAGGTATAGGCATGCATTAAGAAGAGTATTAAATCACGAGATGAAAATATAATTTTACCTCTTTATAAAGCACCTTGCTTTTGGTGCCAATTTTGGGCACCAGTTTTTAAGACGGATGTAATAGAGCTGGAGCAAGTGCAGAGGTGGGCTACAAAGGAAGGAGAATTCTAGTTATGAAGAAAGACTAGAAAAACAGAATGTGTTTTCACTTGAAAAGAGACATCTAAGAGGGGATCTGATCACATTGTACAAATACATAAAAAGGTCAGTATAAACAGCTCTCTAGTGATCTATTCACCAAGAGGTCTCTACAAAAGGCAAGAGGTCAGTTGAGACTTGAGGAAAGGAGATTTCAGTATCAGTATATGAAAGGGTTCTTCACAGTAAGAATAGGAATATGGAATTCTCTGCCTAATGATGTTGTATTATCTAACTTGGTGGATATTTTTAAGAAAGGTTTGGATGCTTTTCTGGTTAAGCGTAACACAAAGAGCTACAACTGTTAAAAGGACAGTAATATTAGCAAGTTGATCCAGGGATTCCACTATGGAATCAAGAAGCAATTTGCTTTTCCTGTTGTGGGATCATTGGTAATTGCCCCAAAGTAGGTTTTGTTTTGCCTTTTTTTTAAACCTACTTTAGAAGTAGGTATATGTAAAAGGTTGAACTTGACCTACTATATTATATTTATAGCCTTTTTAGGCATCCCTTAATTAATAATGTACTCTATAAGTAAGGTGCATTATGAATTAAGGAGGAGACCTTAAAATGGCTATTGATTTTCTAAATGTCTGTTTGTATATAAAATATACTGTCTAAAGCAGGACTAACTGCATAATAGACCAAAAATACTTAACATATATGAATTCCTGTTCATTAAATAAAATACTGTTTTACCATTCCACTAATGTGTATTTGGGTACGGCCTATAATCGGGCCAATACGGCATATATACCGTATTCTACTACTATTACTAAAATCTTGTCTATCCCACCTACCAAAGTAAGCTGCTGTTTTAGTCATAATTACAACCAAGCACTCACTGAGGGGGCAGGATTCAGGGCAAAGATAGCTTACAAGCTATTTTATGGTGAAGCACCAAATAAAACCACCACTAGCAGTACAACCACCATTGGGGCTACTGCTACCACCCCTGGTACTACCAACTACCTTAATCACTGGCACCACTCTCCATAGCAAAGAGGGGCAACAAACAGTGGTACTGTACAGATGATAGCAGCACATCTATTTTTGCTTCAGAAGATAGTGAGGAAGAAGAGAGAAGGTCTACTCTTGCAGCAGGAGTGGACCTTACTCCCCCTTCTGCTCAAGTGGAAAAGAATATGATCATCTTGATAACAAAGTTGATGGTGACAATGACCAGTTAGATTGAGCCAGATTTGGAGGAGTCAAGTGAAACATCTTCCAGTTTCTCTGTTGAATGTGTTCCTCCTTCCACTGTGCAGAAGCAGTGCACAGGTCCCTCTTAAAGAACGGGAAGCACTACAACTACCACCATCACACATACAATTATGAAAAAAGAACAAAAAAACAATAATACGATGTAGCAAAGTGTGGGAGCATTTTCAGACAGAGATGGGCACAGTGCAAGTTGCATCATAAGGTAGTGAGCAGGGGTGAGGAGAAAAGACATTTCACCAATTCTGGGATGAATCAACACCCACGTACACACCACAGTGCAGCTTTGCTTCAGGTGAAACCCAGAGGCATTGGTGACAACAGCAAAACCACAACAGCGCCAACAGCTGCAAGAGCCAAGGGCGTGGTGATGCCTCAGCCTTTTTGCAGAGTTTCACTGATTCCCAGACGCAGGTAGGGCACAGACATCCACTGCACTAGCCTACCCCAAAACACTTTGGAGCTTGTAGCTCCAGACGCCTGTAGCCGCTGGCAGGTTTCCTGAACACAGACTGCATGGACTCTGGCTCTGTGTACACGTGTGCCACCGTGTGGCCTCTTATAGGAACTACCCTTGTGCGTTCCAAGCCTCCGTTTCATGTGGGGCGGGAAATGCAATTAGTATGTCTATTTAAACCTGGCTCATTGCCTGTGATAGTGCCTTGTGCGTGTTGGCTGTGCTTATTAAATACCTTGTGATTTTGGCTTCTGACCTTGGCTTGTTTTTGACATTCCTGTCTATCTCCTGTGTTTGATGCAGGGGGTTTGATGCAGGGGGTTTTTGAATCAATGCCAGCTCCATTTCAGAACCCGACACCGGATTAAAGATGGATCCGGAGAAGGTCACAGCCATCAAGGAGTGGAAGAGGCCCACTGATCTCAAAGGAATGCAACGTTTTTTAGGTTTTGCCAATTATTATTGCCGCTTCATTCCTAATTTCTCTCGCCTGGTGTCTCCCATTACCGCTTTAACCCGTAAGGGGGGCACTCCCAACAATTGGCCTACCGAGACTGTTGCGGCTTTTGAAAAACTTAAGAGGGTCTTCCTATCTGCTCCAGTTCTAAACAGACCTGACACTTCCTTGCCCTTTATTCTCAAAGTGGATCGGTCGGAGACAGGTGCCGGTGCTATTCTGTCTCAAAGAGACTGCAAGACCAACAGAATACATCCTTGTTTGTTTTTTTCTAAAAAATTCTCTGATGCAGAGACTAATTATGATGTGGGAAATAGGGAATTGTTGGCCATCAAGATGGCTCTAGAAGAGTGGAGACATCTCCTGGAAGGGACGGAGACACCGATCACTATAATTACTGACCATAAAAATTAACTTTATCTGGAAAAGGCTAAAAGACTCAATCCTCGCCAAGCACGCTGGGCCTTATTCTTTACTCGCTTTAATTTTATCATTACCTATCGCCCTGGAGCAAAGAATATCAAGGCTGATGCTTTATCTAGACAATTTGAGGGTCCTAATACTGTTGTAAAAGATGAGACCATCATTCTGTCCCATCGTATTGTTGCCAATATCTCGACTGCCGTTCTCCAAAGCATCTCTCGCTCTCAACGCTACCGACCCAAAAATCTGGCAGTTCCTCCTGGTCATCTGTATGTACCCCCAATACATCGCAGCAAAGTCTTGTCATGGGCCCACAATTCCCCTATAGCTGGGCATCGCGGAATCCGTAATGTGCGTTTTCTCATACAATCACGTTTTTGGTGGCCCTCTATGCTCACTGATATTGAGGAATTCGTATAGTCCTGTGACGTTTGTGCAAGATACAAAGTACCCAGAAAGAGGCCCGCTGGCCTTCTCCAACCATTGCCAACCCCTACTCGGCCTTGGACACAACTAGCTATGGACTTCGTTACTGATTTACCACCTTCCGAAGGAAAGACTACAATCCTAGTAGTTGTTGATCTGTTCTCTAAGCAAGCCCATTTTATCGCGCTAGCCAAGTTACCCACTGCGGCGGAACTAGCAACAATAATTTTAAAAGAGATCTTTCGACTTCACGGGATTCCTCAAAGCATCACCTCTGACAGAGGTCCGCAATTTATCTCCAGATTTTGGAGGGCCGTGTGTTCCCACCTGGGCATTCGTCTACAATTTTCATCTGCCTATCATCCTGAAACTAATGGGCAAGCCGAACGGACTAATCAAGTGTTAAAACAATACCTTCGTGTCTACGTCACTAAGGATCAGTCCAATCGGGCATCATTACTTCACCTGGCTGAACTGTCAATTACAATTCCTCATACCATGAAGTCCTCTGCTCTGGAGCAGAAGAGCAAAAGGGTTATAAATCCTTCCTACTCCATACTGAGGTTATGGATGAGCAGCACACATCATCTCACATTTTGACAGCTCCTAGGAAGATGCTGGTGGAGTGGATTGAACCACAGGCAGGCTCAGCGGTAGAAATCGGAATGGTGGTTACTGGTAAGGCAGCAAACATGGTGAAAGCAGTTAGAGATAGGAACTTTGTGGGTTTGTGTTGCACAGCACATATACTACCCCTGGTGGTAAGAGCAGCTATTTAAACTGACATGCAGGGTAGGCTTTTCAAAACTGATTAAAAAGTGCCTTAAGACTGCTGGAAAGACCAGGAGAAGGCATCACCATCTACATCAGGATGAGTCACCCACTGGAACTCCACCCTAGAGTGGATCTTACAGCAGGAATTGGCTGCTGTGCAGCCTCTGAGCAGTGCATTGTGGTGGCCAGCCCATTGGGCAGAAGGGAATGGGCAATAATGGGGCAGGTGGTAGCATTCCTGAAGCCATTTAGGGATGTGACCAAGGGGCAAAGCCAGAGCATTGCCACTTTTGGATCAGGTCATCTCCTTACTTACCTAACTTGGACAACACATGCATGACTTGCTGAAACAAAACGAGGTCTTTCCAGGCGAAAGATTAAAAGTGGGGGTTGCGAAGCTGATCAGTAGGCTGAGAGAAGAGCTGAAAGGTTGCATGCAAGCCATCAGGGACACCTCAGGGTACATGCTGGCCACCCTCTGTAATCTATACGAGGTCATAGGAAGCCTTCTTTTTTTTTTTTTTTTAGCAATGAAAAATAACCCAATGATAAAGGAACTTTTTAAGAAAGGCTTTATGTATTGGGCCAGGGCTTGGTTTTCAGACTCTGATAAGGGATAAGTTCATCCTGTAAGAGAAGTACCAGGTAGCAACTCAATGGCACACTCCAGATGGTAACTGTGCTAGCTGGACTCCCTTTGCTCCTGCCTGGCGCCTGACCGGGACCAAGCCGCAAATTCATGGAACTGTGTAGTGGCTAGCAACCGATGCGATGCCTGTCGAACTTTGGAACTGAGTCGCTATGGACGCCTGTTGCCCTACCACGTCACTCTTTTGGGGTTATGTTGTGCTTGTAGTGGGTCACAATCAGTGGTGGTTACTGAGAGGGAGCTCATTTGGGAAACCTGGTTTATCTGATTTTGTTTATGTATGAATACCCCTGCTCTTCTAAATAAACTTAGTTCTGTTTTGCACCCTACACTAAGTCTCGACTAGTGCTTGGGTAATTAACAAGCGGTTAATCCCGTGAGCAATTGAGCTTTCAGCAGCAAGGAAGATCTCCGTCAAAGAACCTTTGTGGCAGACCCCTATGGTGAGTTGCAGGGAACTAGTGGAATTGGGTATAATCCCTGAACTCAGGGCTGAATCATCCAAAGAAGTCATAGTGAACTGGGAATGAACAGAATCCCCGCTTCTTTGGCCCATAAGAGATCAATAACGTTATCGGACAGTACATATACAAAGAGTCATGAGAAATTTATCTCAAACATTAAAGTAAGAGAACACTTAGGGAATAGTGACCATAACATGGTTTCATTTGAGATTAATTCCAAAAAGCAAATATGCAAAAGCAAAGCAAAAGAAGTATGTAAATGGAATAAAGTTAAAGGTAGAGAATGTTGGTCCTTTATTATCTGAAACTGAAAATTTGGTTAGTGAGGACAGAGAGAAAGAAAGAACCAATGAAGAACCAATGACGGGGCCCCTGCTAATTTTAAGGAACCGTTGCAGCAAACATTGGCTGACACAAGAAAAAGTGCCCAAGAAATGAAATACTTTTAGGTAGACAAGGCCACTGGACGGATGGTATACATCCAAGGGTACTGAAGGAGCTAAGCCTCATTCTGGCCCAACCATTATTACTAATCTTTAGGGATTCTTTCAGCTCAGGAATAGTTCCATTAGATTGGCGAAGGCAGATGTTGTGCCCATATTTAAAAAGGGATCAAAATCTCAACCTGGCAATTACAGGCCAGTAAGCTTAACATCGGTAGTGGGGAAATTATTTGAAGGGTTGCTAAAGGTAGACATTCAAGATCATATCTTGATCAATAATCCAATTAGTAAAAGTCAACATGGATTTGTGAAAGACCAGTCTTCTCAAACCAACCTATAAGCATTCTATGAAGAAGAAAAAATATAGACCTGGGTGTGGCTGTAGATGTGATTTATCAGGACTTTGCTAAGGCATTTGATACGGTTCCACATAAAAGGCTACTCTACAAATTAACAGAAATAGGTATAGGGGCAAATGTCTGTATGTGGATCAGAAATTGGCTAAAAGATAGAATGCAGAGGGTTGTTGTGAATGGATGTTTCTCAGCCTGTACGCAGGTATTAAGTGGAGTGCCTCAGGGGTCTGTCCTCGGTCCTCTTCTTTTTAATTTATTTATAAATGATCTCCCAAGCTGCATTGAGAGCCATGTCACAGTTTTTGCTGATGACACAAAATTAGGCCGGGTAATTCAGACTAATCTTGATGTTTCTTCATTGCAGGAAGATCTAGACAGAGTTGGGGACTGGGCGTGCAAGTGGCAGATGAGGTTCAATATAGAGAAATGCAAAGTTATGCATTATGGTAAAAATAATAAAAATGCAACCTATTCTTTAAATGGAATATCCTTGGGGGAAACTACCAATGAGAAGGATTTAGGAATAACAGTTGGCAACAGTGCGCAATGCCAGCAAGCAGCTGCGAGGGGCCAATAAGGTTTTGGCATGCATAAAAAAGGTATTGATTCAAGGGAGGAGGATAGTATCTTGCCTCTTTACAGGTCATTAGTAAGACCGCACCTTGAATACACAGTAGAATTCTGGGCACCGGTCCTTAAAAAGGACATTATGGAATTAGAAAAGGTTCAAAGAAGGGGTCCAAAGTTAACAAGGGGATTGGGAGATACTAGTTATGAAGACAGACTAAAAAAAGTTAAAATTATATACGCTAGAAAAACAGCGTCACAGAGGCGATATAAATAAATATTATATAAATATATGCAGGGCCAATATCACGACCTCTTCAGTGATCTGTTCATTAACAGAAACGTACAAAGAACAAGAGGTCACCCTCTGACACTGGAAGAGTGCAGGTTTCATAGATGAAAAAGGAATTCTTTACAGCGAGGACAATAAAGGTATGGAATTCACTGCCAAGGGAGGTGGTGTTATCAAATACATTAGATGCCTTTAAAAGGGATCTGGATATTTTTTTTAGAAAGGCATGACATACAGGGCTATTAATAGAATAACATTAATATTTTAGAGCTTCTTGATCCAAGGAGAAATCAGATTGCCTCTTGGAGTCAAGAAGGAATTTTTTCCCCTTGATGGCAGAATTCGAAGTAGCTTAATTATGGGTTTTTTTTTGCCTTCTTTTGGATCAAGAATAGGAAGGTTAGGTAGAAGGGTTGAACTTGATGGACTTAGCTCCTTTTTCAACCTTATGAACTATGTACTATGTACAATCCTTTTTGCCCAAAATCTAAACATAGTCCTAGGTCCATGAGCCATTTTTCTCTTTTGTAGAGAGACGTAGGAGAGGACGAATCTCAGAAGACACAGTAGAATTGGAGGATTGAACTGAACTGATGAGGATGGGAAGAACGGATCTCTCTCTCTTTCTCTTCTCAGTTATCGTTCTTGTTCCCTGGCATCTAATTTTAGACATAATGCTATCAGATCATCAAGGTCATCTGGGAGATCTTAACAGATCAAGGCATCTTTTAAATTATTGCTAAGCCCTTGATGGAAGGCAGCTCATAAAGAGTACGTATTTCATTTAATTTTCTAAGCCAGGGTACGAAATTCAATCATGTATTGGTCAACAGTATTACTATCCTGTTGCTGTTCCATTAATTGTGATCGTCATTATCATTATTGATGACCAGGAGAATCGAAGGCTGAAATAAAATCATCCAGTAGTGGGGAGTTCTGTTCAAGGAGAGGTGATGCATAGGTAGGTGGCTACCGGTGCTCCACTAGGCCCCCCAATCGCCCTCATCTGCATACTTCAGCCTCATGAGCCCCGTGATCTCTAACTGCCCCTTCAGCCACCTAAATTACTGAACTGCCCTCTTCAACCCCCCAAATAACCAGCCACCTCTAGTGCACTCTGACCCCCATATATTCCCTCATTCCCAACTGCCTTCTCCAGCCCACCATCTGCCCTTTGGACTGCCCTCTGACCCCTCACCTACACACCCAACCCCTGGCACCCACAGGAGATAGCTAGGGAAGTAAGGTAAGTGATTTGCTTTATTACAGGACAGGTAAGGGGGCTGATAAAGTGGAATGAGGGGGACATAGGGGAGTGAGGGCACTGAAAGGGGCAGTTGAGGGGATGAGAGGGAAATAAGGGGCTGAGATATGCCTTCCTTTGAAATTTTAAAAGGTTCCAATAGGTTTAATAAAGTAACCCCCTGCAGCGACCAGAGCAGGGATTATAGCCTTCTGGGGCTTAAATGCACAGATAAAAGTAAAGAAATGGGACTGCAACCTGGTCTTTAATGCATACTTCCTGGAACAATAAAACACAGAAAACGTACATACATTTTAATATATCTGAATGTAAGCTTTTAAAGAAAATTTACTTTTTCATTAACTCACTTGAAGAGGTTTAAAGAAATGTAACTAAGAAATTACCTTAGCCTTTACATGCTTACCTCAGAATTTGATTTTACAAAGCGAATTCCATCATTTGCTCCTTTTAGTTTAGCAAGGCAGTCACAGAAGTAATCCCAATAGTCTTTTTTGCTTCCTAGAAGTGTTGATTTTTCCTTAAGATCAAACTGGATTAAAACAGAGAACATTGTAAGTGTGACATGTGAATGTTATACATGTGACTTTGACTCTGACAAGAAGAAAAATATACAGGTCCAGCACTCCAAATGTCAGTCATAACAAATTGTTAATTAAATAACGTGCTAGGGAATCAAAAACAGACTAATTGCTTAGCGTCAGGGCCGGCCCTACAATGGAGCCGAGTGGGGCTTTCTTTTTTAAGCGGAGGAGAGAGAGGGGCGCCGAGTGGTTTTCGTTTACCCGCTCGGCGCCCCTCTCTCTCTGCGGCGAGTCTCCCTGTTCGGTCTTGGTGCCGGCTTGAAATGCTGAGCGCCGGAAGTGACATTAAGTCTTGGGCCGGCCCTGCTTAGCGTGTTTCACGCTAGACTAGAAAACACATTTACAACCCCTTTTTTCTACTTTTAAACCAATCCATGGAATTGGTCAGTTGGCTGGCGGCCAATCAGCTAAAGGTTCTGAAGAACCATGACATCAGTGCACAGCCACATCATGGTACCTGATGCTTGCACATACAGCAAATGTGTAAGTCACATAAATAGCCTTGACACACTTCTTTGGGTTGGCCCCCGAAAAGTAAAGACAAAAAGAAGGATCCAGGTTTGGCAGCGAAGGAAAACAAATAACTAGGAGAGTCGCCCTGGGCAATGAATGCAGAATTTGGAAAGGGATGCATATCTGAAATTGAAAGGGGGTAGAATTCAACTAAGAATGGGAAAAATGGGCGAGAAAACTGAGGGAGGTAAAGGCAAGGATCAGAATGAGAATAAATACAATAATGTTAGGGAAGGTAATATTAGCTGAAGGTACAGAGAAAGAGGGTACTCAAAAATTAAGATTGAAGAGGGAGGATCTGGTTTTTTTTCTTTCAAAGGATTTGTACTTTACTGACCTGTAGTAGATATTCCAGCTTGTAGAAAACTTTGTGTAAATGCGTGCTGTCATCAGTGATTGGTTCCCTCATTTCTTTAAATTCCTTGTTGAGTTCAGATACAGCATCTGAACAAAGAAAAAGCGAAAAAAAGATGATTTGATGATACAATGGTTTATTTAAAGCATATGATATCTGAGAGGTCTCTATTTTGATAGTTCACCCCCTCCTTGCAAATACAGCTAGTTGATGGCACACCCATACTTGCAAATGCAGCTATTTAGCATAGGGGTGATGTTTTAAGAAGAACACATCTCCTGCTGCATATAATCAGTCAGCTCCACCACTGACTTAGCAAACACTCTGGGGTCCCTTTAAATGAAGCAATGTGTAACTGCTAAATTAAATTTTTAAAGAAAAAATACACAGTGGAATAGTAAAACAGTATTTTATTATATTCTATTATACAGTTAGTCAGCACAGGTTATATACAAACACTGGGGATTCTATGATGGAGAAGCACCGGCGTTGTCCCGGGCGTTGGGTGACACGAACTGCGCATCCCTGCACTAAACCCGAATATAGGCCGCAACCACACTTTAAAGTGGGGGGAAAACGTGCAGTCTATATTCGGGCCAATACGGTATCTCTCTCTCTCTCTCTCTCTCTCTCTCTCTCTCTATATATATATATATATATGTATATATACATACACACACATACATACATCCATCCATACAGAGGTACACACAATGCACACCTAATCATTACACCAATAGGGACTTTGATGACATTGCATTCTAAAAACATAGAAATTAATATGAAGTTGGTCCCCCCTTTGCAACTATAACAGCTTACACTCTTCTGGGAAGGATTTCCCTAAACTTTGGAGTGTTTCTGTGGGAATTGTTGCCCATTCATCAAGGAAGCCCTTTTCTATTCTAGCACGAGTGTGCACAAAGCAGTGTCCATATAGGCATGGTTGGATGAGTTTGTCGTGGAAAAACATGACTGGCCTGCACAGAGTCCTGACCTCCGACCTAGGAAACACCTTTTGGGATGAACTGGAACAGAGATTGCATTCTAGGACTTCTTGTCCAACATCAGTGCCTGAGCCAACAGATGATCTACTGGATGAATGTTGCAAAAAAGTTTCATGCAAGTACTTACTTCCACATGAGTCTCTGCTACTTCCAAAAGTAAAGAGCCTGTGCAGTGGCAGTGTGCAATTAAATGAACTAAACACGGATAATGCGAATGATTTCCATTGCCCTGATATGCAAGCCACACGTTTTTCTGGAAAAACTGCAAAATGTAGCTTTGTTTTCAAGAATTTTTGTGGCTTCACTTATGGAGCATCCAACAGCACAGGGTATTCCCTTGTTTGAAGTTTGAAGTCAGAAAGGACATGCTGAAGCATAACGTACAATGGGTTTGATGTGGGCTATTCACATGGCGTTCTATGGAAGTTTTCTCTTTTCTACTTTATGTAATAACTATACAGAAAGGGGAGCACACAACCTAAAAAGCAGAAAGGAATACACATTCAGATTCCTAGGTTACTGCTAGAATAATAATAACCACCAATAAATACACAAAACAGAGCATACCCAGTAAATGCCATTCAGAAAACACCTAGGGCATAAATATCGGGCACTACATGGCCATATATAGCTTAGCCCACCAAACTTGGGGGGCTTTGAAATTAATCCGGTGAAGTTATCAGCTATTTTTCAGTGACACAAGCCTCTTGAACTCAAGGGGACCCCTTGAAAAAGGAGAACCGAAACGGCGTAGGGGAAGTGGAGGCGGATAATGGGTAAGCACTATAGTACTTTCAGCACCTCTTTTTGATTGTTTGGATTAATCTATGTCTTTAGTGCAAATGTTATAAATCCATTATATGTTTATACAATCGATGAGTGCACTCCATAGAGAGTAATAAGTAATAATAGTAGAATGATTAAGCACTTTATAACTGATATACTGTTTACATGCACTTGAGGCACTTTATATATATGCAACCATAACTCCTCCACATGCTCTGATTAATTTTCTGGAAACCTCTGCTGTCTAAATTATGAGATATTGTATGTGTTTTTATATTTGATATTTTGTGCAATAAAATAATATATTTTTTTAAAAAGTAAGGGCTTGTGTAGAACTCTCTTTATGTAAGGTATACTAAATGGCTACAAAGAGTGCAGACTGTATGCACTCGCCAGAAGAAGCAATTCGGTCTTCAAATGCTCAAACAGTCCTATTCATCTGCTCCATTATTGATATAAACATATGTCTTCATTGGCGTTGGACCAATGCTGTCTGTGTAAAATATATGTAATCTATAAATTCTGGTGTGTGCGCTAGCTCCATTTGTCAGGTACATAAATATCTTTATGTACCTGACAAATGGGTGTAAACTTTAAGTGTTTAGGGTCTTTCTTGTGTGTCGTTAGGAAATGTGTTTAAAATTTTGATGCAATAAAAATCTATTAAATAAATTTTTATACTGTAACCTTTTTTATTTGTTTTGGAGCTAGCGCATAGACCAGAATCTTCCTTTTTGGTATTTAGGGAACACTACCAATTGGTAGTATTGCAGCAGTTCCTATTTTATTTATTTGCTTGACTTACATTAAGGTGCAGACCAATACACTGTTAAAATATATTTAATGCCCACCGAGCATGCCGCATCTGGGAATATGGTGGGGATCAAAATCGCTATTATATCTGGGGGTAAAGATAACTAAGTGCCTGATTCACCTATATAGCTTTAATTATAAACCTATTGTTCGGAAGATCGCAAGGGAATTGCAGGGTTGGAAACTATTGCTGCTCTCTTTTTCTGGGAGGATTGCTATTAAGATGGTGACATTCCCCAAATTGCTATATCTCTTTCAGCCACTTTTTCTTAAACAAGCTGATGAGAAACTTCTCAATACATTATTTCGTTGTTTTATTTATGAATAACAAGAAGCCCAAAATTGTGACGTTTGGTTTGCAACGTGAAAAGTCACAATTAGCTCCCTGTCATTTGGGATTATAATGTTGCTGCCTTATATCGATATGCGGTGGACTGGATCTCTTGCTCCAACACTTATACAAATTTTAAGTTAGATCAATGTTTTAGCCCCTCTGTTGCTATCCAAGCCTTTCTACATATACCTTGCACTCAAATTCCATCACACGTTAGAGACAATCCTTTGCTTTACTCCACGATCAGATCTTGGAAGTTAATCAGACTGTGCCTGGGTCTACAATGGCGATACTCTTTATTTCAGCCTTTTCTTCAAAACCCGATTTTTCAAGATGGACATGCATCCGACATTTTTCGAGTGTGGGTGACACAGGGGGTTTGCACTATTGCCCCCTTTCTGGACTATTCCTCCAGAACGCTTATGTCCTTGATATCTTGTAGGGATAGACTTGAGTCTATTAACATACCTTGATTCGCATATTTACAAGCGCAAAGTCTAGTCAGGTCGCAGTTGGGCCCTCTCACACTGACGGACTGGACCAATTCCATTGATGGACAAATTAGGCAATTTTCTTCTAATCCGACGTCTATAAAACTTATCTAAAACCTGATACACACCATATCTCACCATGACTATTTACCAAAAGGTTTACTATTTGCTCGCTATGTTTCAGCTATTACTCTGCTTAGCTTCCACACTCCCAGCCTGCAGCATCCCGCACATGAGTCTAGTGCTATGTCTCATGCCTGCTCCAGGGTGCCTGCAGGATTTATCTTTGTTTTGTTCTGGACTACATCCGCTGCTATATCAGGGCGCTGGTATGTGGCTGCACCAGGCCCTGTCCTGTGACTCCGCTACTGCATACTGAACTCCATCTTTGGGCGCCCTGGGTCATTACAGTTGTCTGTACGGACCCAGTTCCTGACAGATTGTTGAACATCTGAAGTCACATGGGTTTCAAGATCAAAAACAACACGGGTTTACCTCAGGAAGATCATGCCAAACTAATCTTATTGATTTTTCTGATTGAGTGACTAAAGTAATTGATCAAGGTGGTGCAGTAGACATTGGATTTCAGTAAGGCATTTGACACTGTAAATAAACTACAATCTCTGAGTTTAGATCCCAATGTTGTTGAATGGATTAGGGAGTGGCTGTGTGACAGAGGGTTGTAGTCAATGGTGTATATTCAGAACAAGGTCTTATAACCAGTCGGATACCTCAGGGATTTGTACTTGGACCCATTCTCTTTAATATTTTTATTAGTGATATTGCAGATGGCCTTGATGTAAAGGTATGCCTATTTGGTGACAACAGAAACATTTGCAACAGGGTTGATGTTACTGGAGGAAGAAGCCAAATGGCAAATGATTTAGGTAAACTGGAAAAATGGTCAGAGCTGTGGCTGTCACACCAACCGGTGTAGTAGGTACATGGACTGGCTACCTGGTAGAGATGGCACGGCCAAATTCAGTATGTGAGGGGTTAATTAGATTGTATAGGCATGTGGTGCCAAAAGGTCTTTTAAGATAAATTGGTCTTTTGAAGCTGGGACTCCAACTAAGGCCCTCTGCAAGGTGTGAAATTTCACAGGGAGGCAGTGCCTTTAAGTCTGCTAGCTGAGTCATTTACCATATGCCTGTATCCCCTCATAGACCCTGGATTCTTTGATATGCTAAGTGACCACTAGCAGTCAGGAAAACCATTTTATATCCAGGTCATATACAACCCATATCAATAATAACTCATATATTCATTATCATACCTCCTTGTGTGCATACCTAGAATGGGGAAAGCGCACCCTACAAAAAGAGTACAAACATGGCGGCGCCACTTAAACAGTTTGGAAGGAATTGTGAAGTCTATGATGTTCAGCCATAAGTAGCAAGTGTGACATATCTATGGACTTCACAATTTACAGGAAATTCATAAGTGCATGAATTATGGCTGTGGCAAGCACAGGAGGGACGATAAAATGAAAATAAGTTATTTGGACTGATATGTTTCCACAACACAAGGGGGAGGTCACTTATGGTACACCTTCCTTCCGCTTATACCACCTCTGGGCCGGCTTGGAAACTCAAGATGAACTGGGAAAGAGTATAAAGTTAATGAGAGGAAATTGGTCAGTGCGTTTACTAGGGGCCAAGATCTAATTTTGAGTAAGTCGCCATCTTTCCTTGCCGGAGCCCTACGGACAGAAAAACTGTTACTTTACCATTCAAGTGAGTAGTTAGGTTTTCTGTAATTTTCTCCTTTTTATTTTATCTGTTGGTGTAAATAATCTATTTATCATATTTTTTGTATGCACTGTGATTTTTTTTTGTTCATAATAAATATTCCTTTATTAAGTTCTGCCTTTGTCTGGTAAAGACTCGCGTTACCTGATTAGATCATCTTATTGGTATGATGTAATTATTGTGTTAAAGTATACTGTGTGGGTTTTTAGTCTGATTTACTTGGGGTACCAAGACACCCCATTTCTAAATTGTCTTGGTGGTGGCAGCGTTATTTTGATATTTGTTATTTCATTATAGTTAATTGCGGGTGGTATTAAGGGTGGATATTTGTATTTTTATCACTATTTCCGGTCTAGGGCAGACAGTGAATTTTAACCCTTTTACCACCAGAAGTCACGCGCACGCTTGGAGTAGAGTGCGTTTGTGACAGTGGCAACTGGCATTTAATGTGGATAAATGCAAAGTAATGCATCTAGGGCAGGGGCGTCCAAGTTTTTTCTGCAGTGGGCCACTTCATCAGAATTGTATACGTGCGTGGGCCGCACTCATTTTTCACTGTGAGAAAATATGGCCTTTAATAAGATATGCAGATTAAAATAAAATAACTGACACAAAACCTTTACTTTTCCTCTCACTGATTTCTGGGCCTAGAAAGTTTTGTGACTACAAATTCAGGATTCAGGATAATTAAAAATGAAATAGTTCTATTTATTCTAGGGATGCACCAAAATGAAAATTCTGGACCAAAACATTCACGGTTCACTTAGCCAAAACCGAAAATGACCCCCCACCTTTAAAAATAATAATAAAAACTCACATTCTTAATAAAATTAGGTAACACACCACAGTTGGACAAAAAAAATTGCAATATGACTTTGCATGATAGGAGTGTGATTGCTAACAGCACTCCTATCTTACCCAGGCAACCAGTAAATGCTGGTACCTAGGCATGATGGGACTGTGCTTGCTGTGATTGCTGTTAGCAATCACACTCCTATCATGCCAAGTCAGCCGATCTTACGCGTGCCGCACCTCAAGGTCTCACGGGCCGCATGTTGGCCGCCCCGGGTCTAGGCTTTCACTTTAACACTTAGAGTATAAAGCATGACGTGGTCAGTTCCACTCTATTTTATTGAATTTATTTCTTTTTAAAGCCAACCGATGATGTAATTTAATTACAAAAATACAAGTACTCTCTTGCAGAGGGATTCTTCGAAGGAAATAAAACTATTTTTTCCTCTGCTGGATGAACAATAATAGCTTGACTTTTATTGACATTTTATGATACTATATCTTCTTTTTTATAGTCTTTCAACTCTGTTCCCCATGTACCCCCTGGACTACAGGTTTCCTTTTCTCCTCATGATTTTCCACAGTGGCGGAACTACCGGGGTCGCAGGGGTCGCAACTGC